>VIEB01001188.1:0-22472 GCA_006547085.1 Malus baccata | reverse complement strand
TCCTCATGCTCGCAATTAAACAAAGATAACTTGAATTAAACATTGAAAACAAAGATAGAATACACCTAGAAACACTCCAAAAGGGTCCTTCTTCTCCTTCCTTAGCTGCAGCACAAAAGGATTGTGGTGGATGGTGTGGTGGATGGATGTAGGTGATTTTTGGTAGAGGGTGGTGGATTAATTGCTGCACAAAAGTTTGTATTTTTAGGGCTAGGGAAACCCACGAATTTCTGAAGGAAAGGAACGTGTATTTGGCACAATCCATGAAGGAAAATGACTAGGGCTCACCAAAATCTGAATGAAAAAGGATTGCAGGTTCTAGGGCTTCTATAAAGGGTCTAGGCGCCAGATTTTTAGGTGCTTCTAGAAAAGATGTTTTAGCACCAATTTAGGGGTTCTAGAAGGATAAAGGTTCTAGAATCTGAAATATATAGTTTAAATGCATAATTATCCCTTAGAGATAGCTGGAATTAAGGCACAAATTGATTTGGATAAGATAGGATAAGATAAGGTTAGGTTAGGCAAGGATAAGATAAGATAAGGTTGGATGAGGTTTTGGATAATGTTCTGTCTTTTGAGCTGATTTCTTATCTTCCTTGACTTAGATTTATTTCTTCACTCTTTTCAGCACATTCCTAGCCTCTTGAACTTCAAATTCGTCCATCCATCTTGCTCCATTCATAAGCTATCCATTTGGTGCCCAAAACCGCCTAAAAATGCTCCCAAATGCACTTTCTTGCCAACTTTGTCATATGGACCTACAAACACACGAAAATAGCTTAAAACACTATAATAAACACAAACAAACTATGAAAATGCAAGAAAACAAGCTAACTAAGTCGCATAAATATGCTCCTATCAATGCACTTTCCCATCCAATTCAATAACTTAAGGAGAACTTGAAGGTTAATTTAAGCGGACCTAATTAACCTGGGGTGTTGAGTTTCATGATTTATCGAAAGAACAACTGAAAATTGGTTTATGTGCAAATGTGTCGTGTGTGGAGAAGAACCCTCTAGCTAGCCTTCCATCCATAGTTTCATCCAAATTCGTTTTAAAAATCTGTTTTATATACAATATGTTTTCTTTGTTTTCAAATTCGTCAAAACCAAATCCCCCATTATTTTAAAGTGTTAGATTAGTTAGAAATCAATTTAGTTTGTGTTTTTAAGTGTTTTGATTCAAGTTATAACCCAAATTCGTCCAAGTTTGTGTTAGAGTTCAAAACTGCCCATAAAGTGTTTTAAGGCTGTTTTGAGTGTTTTTGTGCTGTTTTGAGTCTTGTGGTTTGTTTTAGTATTTTAGAGTTTAGTTTTACATTCTTTGAGTCTAGTTTAGTGTTTTAAACTTTGTTTTACGTTTTTAAGTCAGTTTCAAGTGTTTTAGCAATCCCTACTTACATACTTTACTACAATTGATAAAAAGAGGGTTTAATTTGTGTGCTTATATATTTCGTATCATCTGATGAGTTGGCTGTTAAGGAGTCTCTGGCTCTTAGTGTGCAGTGTGCGGGTTATGTGTCCAACATGGCCCAACTCCCATTTGCTCGAACCCGTCAAGTTGAATCGTTGGCGGCTGAAGTGATGAGTCTCAAGCAGGAGATTAGAGGGCTCAAGCATGAGAATAAACAGTTGCACAAGCTTGCACATAACTATGCCACAAACATGAAGAGGAAAGACCAGATGCAGGAATCTGATGGTCAGATTTTACTTGATCATTGGAGGTTTGTAAGTTTGTTCCAACAGCATTTGCCTTCGTCTTCTGGGGCTGTACCGCGTAGTTGATGCGAATTATATAAGAACACAAATTAAACCCTCTTTTATCAATTGTAGCAAAGTATGTAAGTAGGGATCGTTCTAGGCCGGGGATTAGGAGGGATTGGTAAATCTCTTGAAAACTGACTTAAAACGTAAAAACAAAGTTTAAAACACTAAACTAGACTCAAAGAATGCAAAACTAAACCCTAAAACACTAAAACAAACCAAAAGACTCAAAACAGCCCAGAAACACTCAAAAATGTCTTAAAAACACAATCTGGGCAATTTTGAACACAAAACACAATTTGGATGAAACTAGGTTATAACTTGACTCAAGACATTTAAAAACACAAACTAAATTGATTTCTAACTAAGATGACTCAACAAAATAAAGGGGGATTTGGTTTTGATGAAAATTGAAAACGAAACAAAACTTTGTAAATTGAACAGATTCTAAAACGAATTTGATAAAAGTGAATGGATGGAAAGCTAGCTAAGGGGTTCTTCTCCACACATGTCACACTTGCATACAAAGCGATTTCCAATTGCTTTTCAATAACCCATGAATTCTCAACACCCCAAGTTAATTAGATATGCTTAAATTAACTTTCAGATTTCCCTTAAATCAATGAATTGGCTGGAAAAAACGCATCGCAACCAAATTATTCCTCAAAAGTTCCCTACATGAAAGCGCATAATAGAGATACAATAAAAGATCATTACGTTCAATGGAAATCATAAGTATTGACGAGGCACTCGTAACTATGAAAGCGCATGATACTTATGCCAAGAATTTACTCAACATAATTGTGATCAACAACCTTTACTACTTGCGAATATAAGTTGATAACGATTAGGTGAAAATCCCTTATATCCTAGCATTAGATTTATGCATGAAAATTAAGCGTGCACTCTCAACCAACACACACAAATAAGTTTAATTCAAATAGATAAGCAAATTGAATCCACAACTTATGAAACGCAATTAGAAGTAATCAAATCATATAGCAAGCATAAACATGGTTTCGAATCCCCCCTAGCCAAGGGGGGTTTAGTTCCACATATGCACAAAGCAAAGATAAATAAGTTTAAACATTGAAATCCAAAGAAAGAGAACATCTAGACACTCCAACTTGGCAGCAGGTGCGTCCACAAAATTCCTCCTTCCTCCTTGCTGCGGCACAACTTGGGGACAGGTTTTTGGGGTTATGAATGATGTGGAATGGATGGGGGATGTATGGGTGGTGCGGCAAGGGGTGGTTCTTGGCAGAAATTGGGGAGAATGATGATGGAAGGCTGCGGCAGAGAGTGGGTGTATGATTTCTGGTGTGATTTATGTATTATGATCGGTGGTGATTCGGCTAGGGCTGAGATATGAGTATATATAGGCACCTAAAACCCTAGGGTAATCAGATATGGACTTGGATAACCCAAATCCACAAGGAAAAAGGCTTAGCAATCAGAATCCACAAGGAAAAAGACCTAGGGGGTGCGATAGGTTTGGATAGGGTAAGATAAGGCTTCTAGAAAGCCTTGCAAGGCAAGGAAAAGGGTTCTAGAAAGGGGTAAGTGTGGCAAGGGTTAGGGGAAAAAGGATAGGGCTTCTAGAAACCCAAAACCAAGAGGAAATAGACCCTAACCCACGACAAGGATAAGGAAATGCTCTCCAACCTTTCTTTGTGTCTTCCAACGCTTAAGAACCTTCTAATGTTGCTGAAACTTAAGGCCATTTAGGTTTAGGAAAGATCAACCCAAAATAGCAACTTTTAGGCTTAACTTTCCTACTTCAAGTAGGAAACCTTGTTTGAGTAAGAATCTTCATTCTTCTAGGAATCTATCTTCAACTAGGAATCCCTCGTTGATTAGGAATCCTTCTTCAATTAGGACTCCTTCTTGGACTAGGAATCCTCAAATCTTCAAATCTTCAATTTCGTCCAAACCTTTTGTTCCAAGCATGTGCTATTCAATCCAAGCTCACTTTTGCTCTAAAAAGCTCCAATTTGTATCTTTTTGTATAATATGTCCTTAAAACCTGAAAACACATGAAAATAGCTTAAAAGACTACTTTAACTAAGAAAACATAATGAAAATGCATAAGAACTAGCTAACTAAGGCGCATAAATATGCTCATATCAGTAGTGAAGCTCCAAATGATCAAGCTCCGATACCTCCTCCTTCTGGGGCCCCGCTGACTACTGAGGCTCCGCCGACTACTGAGACTTCTCCCAAACAGCCTTTGTGAGGGCTCCCTCTTGTATTTTTTTGTCTCCTGTTTCTTTTCCACGAATTTTAATGTGAAAATACCTTGCATATTTGTCAATGTCTCAAAAATAAATCCAAACCCAAAAATAATTAAATAAGCAATAAACAAATAAATAAAAAAAAATGACAATCAGGTAAAATAAAAATGCAGAAAAGGGAAGGTTTTTAGAAACACAAACCTGCTCGTAGAGCTATTCAAAAATCTTCCTCATTTGAATACATGGGTTGCCTCCCAAGAAGTGCTTGCTTTAACGTATTCCAGCAGGACGATACCTCCATTTAAGCTTGAACAGGGCCCACGGCATGGAGGGGTACATTCTCCACGACTTGCTCATCAAAGGCCTCATAATAGGGCTGATGTGTAAAATTAACTAAACACACAAATTAACCCTCTTGTTTAAAACACTAAAACAACCCAAAAGACTCAAAACAGCAAACAAACACTCAAAATTGCCTAAAAACCACTTTCTGGGCAGTTTTGGGACTCTAACACAACTTGGACGAATTTTGGTTTTCTAATGACCTAAAACACTTAAAAACATATTCTAAGACAAGTTCTAGTTAATATGACTCAAAGAAATAAAGTGGGGTTGATTTTGGACGAAAATAAGTAAAACAAAGTAAGAACAATGTAAACAGATTTTTAGACAAAATTAAGTAAATTGATGGGTGATAGACTAACTAGAGGGTTCTTCTCCACACATGATACACTTGCATTCAACTTTGATTTCCAATTGCTTCTTTCAATAAACTATGAATCTCAACGCCCTAGGTTAACTGTGATAGCACTTTTTTAACCTTCAAGTTTTCCTAGAGTTAGTGAATTGGATGGGAATGCACATGCAACAACTCAAAACATTCTCTAAAAGTCCCTTACGTGAAAAGCACAATAAAGGTACAATCAAAGATCATTAAGCTTCATGAAAACTATAAGCATTGACGAGGCAATTGTTACTATGAAAAGCATGAAACGTTTGCCAAGAATTCACTTAACACGATCGTTTATAAGCAACCTCCACTACTTGCAAACATAAGGTTGTAACTATTAGGTGAAACTTCCTTATGTTTTAGCTTCAAATTCCTGCATGAGAACTAAGTTGGCCACCTTAATTAACACACAAAAATAAGTCATCAATCAAACGGTTAAGCAAATTGCATTCACAATTCATGAAATAACACTTAGACGTAATCAATTCATCTTGCAAGCATAATCATGGTATTGAATAAACCCCTAGCCAAAAAGGCTTAGTTCCTCATGTTCACAAAACAAAGGAAAACAGATTTATACATTGTAAATATAAGAAAGAGAACACCTAAATATTCCAACGATTCGATGTTGAACAGCTAGAACCTTCAAGCACTTTTTCTTCCTCTCCTTTGCTGCGGCACAAGGGTTGGGGGTGAGTTTTGGGAGTTATGGATGATGTAGAAGGATGGGTTTATTGTTAGGATAGGTGTAGGGGTTGGCTAGGTATGCTTCTGGGCAGAAAATAGGGTGAATGGTGGTAGAATGGTGCGGCTGAGAGTGGGCTGGAGTTTTAGGCGTGAATGGTCAGTATATGGATGATTTGTGGCTGCACAAAGGGAGTTTATTTAAAGGATTTCAGGAATTAAAACCCTAGGTTATTTAGGTAATCAGAAATTAAGTCTAAGGCTTCCAGAAATAGGAAACACAATCAGAAAATTAAAGGAAAACGCAAGGTATATGCGGCAAGGGTTTAAAATAGATTAGGAAAGTGTTTGAATGCAAGGAATTGATAGGAGCATATTTATGCGACTTAGTTAACATGTTTTCTTGTATTTACTTAGTTAGTTATTGCTTATAAGAGTGTTTTAAGCTATTTTCGTGTGTTTGTAGGTCCTAATAACAAAGTTGGAAAGAAAGTGCATTTTGGTGCAATTTGGAGCAATTTTGGGCCAAAATGGATTGCATGCATATGGAGCAAGTGGGATGGACGTTTTTGGTGTTTTAAAAAGGGTTTCAACACATGCAAAAATCTGAATAATGAAGTTGAAGTGTGGAAGTGTGCAGATACATACACTTAAGGAACAATTTGAAAGGATAAGAAGTGAAAGATGCCATTTGTTGGATTGCTTTACAAGATGTATTCACATTTTCAGCAACTACAAACATAATTGCAAGCTGAAATGATGCATAGCATGTGTGTAGAGGTGTAAAGTGGTCAAAAGTTGATGTTTGCAAGATGAAATGATGCAAAACATGTGTGTGAAAGTTGTCTAACAGCTAGTGCATGTGGAAAAAGGGATGGGATACAAGGAAAATGCATCAGAAATTGAAGAATGAAGGCACATGGACAGCTACAAAGGAGTTGAATTAGCAAAAGAGGAATGACTGCCTTTTGTTAAAGGCAAGACACAATGATAAAAGAGCATGTAAACTAGTTGTCTTTGCATCATTTTGGTCTTTGTTTGTATTGTTTATTGAAGCCACTTGAGTGATTCTTTGCTTTAGAGCTTCTATAAATAGGGAGTGAAGGGAAGAACACTAGACATTACACTACATCAAAAACATAATCAGCCACACCACCCCTCCATATTCAGAATTTTCGCCAGAAATCATTCCCTCTCTTTGCCGCAAACTTCCTTCACCATTCTTCCATATTTTTCTGATTTTTTTTACCCTAGTCGTACCCCCCATCAATCCTAAACCCTTCCATACCATTCCCTACCCATTCTCCCATACAAATACCACCCTAGAACCTGACTTTAGACCAAGTGCCGCAGCAAGGAGGAAAGAAGACTTGTGGATGCACCTGCTGTCCAAGTTGGATCATCTAGGTGTTTTCTTTCTTTGGATTTTAATGTCTAAATTTATGTTCAGTCATACAGGCCACAAGAGGTGGATCTGGCTGACATATTACTAGGATGTTGATTGATAAGATATGGATAAGTTGTACATGTTGTTATAAGTGACTCTGACTTATGAGCTAGCATTGATTGATGAGATATGGATGAGTCGTACAGAACAGTATAAGTGACTCTTACTTATGAGCTAGCATTGATTAATGAGATATGGATGAGTCGTACAAATCACTACAAGTGACTCCGACTTATGTACTAGCATTGATTGACGAGATATGATTATAGTCGTACTGGTCACCATAGGTGACTTTAACTGGCGTGCTAGTATAGGTCATTAAGCACATGCTTACTTATATTGCTAATGAGATGTTGTGTGGTGGTGTACTTCTGGATTCATTGTTAGTATACTTTTGATTTCATACTGTGGAGCCAAAAATAATCACATGGCGACACGTGGATTGTTGGACAAAAATGACCAAAATACCTCTGAGGTACACCGGGATCTCTACGCGCAAGCAGTCGACAATCTTTTTTCAACAAAGTAAAAGATGCTCTAAAAGAGGTAAACAATTCAAAGTCTATCTCATCAAATTCCTTTTTGCAAGGTAACCTCCAAATTATTATGTTAATTGGTTAATTACCCAATTAATCCATTAAAGATCAATTAAGTCACCCATTATATCAAATAAACCACCCAAAACCACATCAATGGCCAACCATCCCCATCTAAAAAGGGATCCATCCTATTTCCTACCTTTCCTTACCTTTTTCTCCCCCTTTTAGCTAATTATTTAGTTATTCTTCATAACCTTTTCGTAAACTAATTATCAATTTATTCTAAATAAATATATAACCACCAATTTATTCTTTAAGGTTTAATTAGCCAATAAATTGGCTAATTAAACCAAAATCTCAACCACAAAAACTCCTTCAAGGGCCGGCCATTCCTTGGAAAAAATGGCCAAGACTAGCCCTATAAATAGGCTCCTATTTTCACCAAAAACTTATTCCAACACTTTGGCAAAAATCCCAAAAATCTCTAAACACTCTTTCTCTCTAAATTCTAACTTTGGCATTAGAGGTTCTGATAGGAGTATATTTATGCGACTTAGTTAACATGTTTTCTTGCAATTACTTAGTTAGTTATTGCTTATAAGAGTGTTTTAAGCTATTTTCGTGTGTTTGTAGGTCCTAATAACAAAGTTGGAAAGAAAGTGCATTTTGGTGCAATTTGGAGCAATTTTGGGCCAAAATGGATTTCATGCATATGGAGTAAGTGGGATGGACGTTTTTGGTGTTTTAAAAAGGGTTTCAACACATGCAAAAATCTGAATAATGAACGTGAAGTGTGGAAGTGTGCAGATACATACACTTAAGGAACAATTTGAAAGGAAAAGAAGTGAAAGATGCCATTTGTTGGATTGCTTTACAAGATGTATTCACATTTTCAGCAACTACAAGCATAATTGCAAGCTGAAATGATGCATAGCATGTGTGTAGAGGTGTAAAGTGGCTGAAAGTTGATGTTTGCAAGATGAAATGATGCCAAACATGTGGGTGAAAGTTGTCTAACAGCTAGTACATGTGGAAAAGGGATGGAATACAAGGCAAATGCATCAGAAATTGAAGAATGAAGGCACATGGACAGCTACAAAGGAGTTGAATTAGCAAAAGAGGAATGATTGCCTTTTGTTAAAGGCAAGACACAATGATAAAAGAGCATGTAAACTAGCTGTTTTTGCATCATTTTGGTCTTTGTTTGTATTGTTTATTGAAGCCACTTGAGTGATTCTTTGCTTTGGAGCTTCTATAAATAGGGAGTGAAGGGAAGAACACTAGAGGAGACACTCTACATCAAAAATACCCCCTTTCATCTCAGAAATTCGTCCAGCCACATTCCACACCATTCTACACTCCCAAATCACCATACATCCATAATTCCTTACCTTTGCCGCACCCTCCACCTATCCTAAACACTACCATACCATCTCACATCCATTCCTCCATAAAAATATCACCCAAAACCTGCCCCCAAGTCATGTGCCGCAACACACTACATCAAAAATACCCGCTTTCATCTCAGAAATTCGTCCAGCCACATTCCACACCATTCTACACTCCCAAATCACCATACATCCATAATTCCTTACCTTTGCCGCACCCTCCACCTATCCTAAACACTACCATACCATCTCACATCCATTCCTCCATAAAAATATCACCCAAAACCTGCCCCCAAGTCTTGTGCCACAACAAAGAGGAAGGAGGACAGTCCATAGGCGTGCTTGTTGTTCAAAGTGGATCATTGGAGCGTCTAGGTGTTTTTTTTCTTTTGTTTTCAATGTCTAAATTTGTTTATCTTTGCTTTGTGAGTATGAGAAACTAAACCCCCCTTGGCTCGGGGGGAATTCGAAACCATGTTTATGCTTGCAATATGATTTGATTACTTCTAATTGCGTTTCATAAGCTATGAATTCAATTTACTTATCCGTTCGTATAAAAACTGATTTGTGTATGTTGGTTGAGAGTGCACGCTTAATTTTCATGCATGAATTTGATGCTAGAATACAAGGGAGTTTCACCTAATCGTTATGAACTTATATTCGCAAGTAGTGAAGGTTGCTAGTCACAATCGCGTTAAGTAAATTCTTGGCATAAGCTTCATGCAATTCATAGTAACGAGTGCCTCGTCAATGCTTATGTTTTTCATAGAACTTAATGATTCTTGCTTGTATCTCTATTATGCAATTTATGTAAGGAACTTGTAGGGAATTTTTTGGGTTGTCGTATTCAAGCATCCAACTCAATAACTTGTTAAAAAGACTGAGGTTTAATTAGTGCAATTCACGGTTAATCTGGGGCGTTGAGTATTCATAGTTTATCAAAAAGCAATTGGAGATCGATTTGTATGCAAGTGTGACATGTGTGGAGAAGAACCTCCTAGCTACCCTTCCATCCATAAGTTTCATTCAAATTCGTTCTACAATCTGTTTTAATTACAAAGTTTTGTCTTGTTTTCAATTTCGTCAAAACCAAATCCCCCTTTATTTTAAAGTGTTAGAGTAGTTAGAAATCCATTTAGTTTGTGTTTTTAAGTGTTTTGATTCAAGTCGTAACCCAATTTCGTCTAAATTTGTGTTTGTGCTCTAAACTGCCCAGAAAGTGTTTTTAAGGTAGTTTTGAGTCTTTTGGTTGCTGTTTTGAGTCTTTTGCATTGTTTTAGTCTTTTAAATTTTAGTTTTGCATTCTTTGAGTCTAGTTTAGTGTTTTAAACTTTGTTTTTACGTTTCTAAGTCAGTTTTCAAGTGTTTAGCAATCCCTCCTAATCCCCGGTTCAGAACGATCCCTACTTACATACTTTACTACATTTGATAAAAAGAGGGTTTAATTTGTGTGTTAAGTTAATTTTCGCATCAATAACACTTAGGGACACTTAGGAAATGTCAAACCAAAGTAGGAAACCTTGGCTTAACTTTCCTACTTCAAGTAGGAATCCTTATTGGAGTAGGAATCCTCATGTGAGTAGGAGTCCTTCGTTGATTAGGAATCCTTCGTTGATTAGGAATCCTAACTTCTTCAAATCTTCAATTACATCCATTCCTTTTGCTCCAATCATGTGATAATCATTCCAAGCCCAATTTTGCTCCAAAATGCATCTTCTTGCATCCTTTGGTCTTAGAATCTGAAAACACACAAAAGTGACTTTAAACACTAAAATAATTAAGGAAACACAACGTAAATGCACGAGAACAAACCAATTAAGTCGCATAAATATGCTCCTATCAAATTCCCCCACACTTAGCTTTTGCTAGTCCTCGAGCAAAACAAAGAAATAAAACAAAACAAAACAAATAGAACATAACCTAAACATTCCAACATTTGCCTCAGGGATTTCCAATGCACATGACATGTTAAAAATCATTATCCCCACATATTTGAGTCATCTTTACACTTGAGCACATACTTAATCATAGTCACCACTTTCTTAAAGCAATAGCAAGCAAAGTAATGAAATCTAAACTTAGAATTCACTTTAGAATGCAGAAATCACTTTTAGACATAAAGGGAAGATTTAAACAACTCTTAGGGTCAAATTCAACTTTTTGGACCCTTCCTTCAACAAACAATACTTTAGAACTCTTTCAACTCTTTCTTTTTTTTCATACTTTTCACACTTTTCTTTTTTTTCTTTCGTTCTTTTCACGAATTTTTCTTTCAATGCCGTGCCTATGGCACACTAACTCACATGAGAACACTTCCCCCACACTTGTTTTCTGACATACATTAATCAAAATGAATTCAATTTGAATCATGCTTTATTATGCTTTGAGAACAACGGTATGGATGGTCCTAATTTTTTTGGACCCTTCCTTCAACAAACAATACTTTAGAACTCTTTCAACTCTTTCTTTTTTTCATACTTTTCACACTTTTCTTTTTTTTCTTTCGTTCTTTTCACGAATTTTTCTTTCAATGCCGTGCCTATGGCACACTAACTCACATGAGAACACTTCCCCCACACTTGTTTTCTGACATACATTAATCAAAAGGAATTCAATTTGAATCATGCTTTATTATGCTTTGAGAACAACGAAACGCCTTCTAATTAGTAACCAAGCAAAGAATAATGAGATCATGCAACGACTTTAGAAAACAATAATGCACAGATTTTAACTCTCCAAATAAACGTTTAGGCTCAAGTCTCACAAGGTTGTAGCGTTTGTTTGAGTTCCTTCCTTCAAGCATGTTACAAAAACTAATTTTTTCCTTTATGATTACATATGAATTCATAAGTTATAACCACAACCAAGCATAAACAAAAGTAAAACAAACTTTCATCCATGTTAATCACTCTCTTTAACAGCCATGCAATTACAAATCAAATCCTCATCATTGTGTTGGAAGGTATCCTAATACATAAACAAACACACAAAAACAAATAAAAAACAACTCTTTTTTGTTTTTTTCAAAACAATTTTTCAATTTTTTCTGGGATTTTCGGATTTTTAAAACAAAACATACTAAAACACACCAAAACAGCTTAAAAACACTTAAAAACAGCAAGGAACAACACTTGAAGTTATGGGTGATAAAATCCCACGAATTTGCATAAAAAACACTTAGTTACCCCCCCCCCACACTTAAATCAAACATTGTCCTCATGTTCCAAGCATAAAATCACACCAAACAAAAGGAAACACACAAACAGCAACTTAACAAGTAAACTGGGCAGATTAGAAAGAATCAACAAAGAGAAGGGTTTTAGGAACGCAAATCTGGAATTGGAGAGATTCCTAAGTCTTCCTTTGTTGAATGCATGGGTTGCCTCCCACGTAGCGCTTTCTTTAACGTCGTACAGCCGGACGGAGAACACCTTTACTCCTCCTTGGAACCCACGGCATGCAGTGGGATTTCCTCTACAACATGCTCCACAAAGTTCTCGTAGTACGGCTTCAATCGATGTCCATTCACCTTGAATTCTTGCCCGATTCTCAAGCTCTTAATTTGGATTGCACCATGCACAAAAAGATTAGTAACAACAAACGGGCCAACCCACTTGGAACGTAACTTACCAGGGAATAGACGAAGACGGGAGTTGAACAACAACACTTTCTGCCCAAGTGTGAAAGTCTTGCCTCGAAGCATCTTATCATGGAATGCCGTGGTCTTCTCTTTGTAAATTCTAGCATTCTCATAAGCTTCATGCCTTATCTCATCAAGTTCACTCAATTGAAGCTTTCGATGAATTCCAGCTTGGTCCACATTCAAATTGAAAGTCTTGATGGCCCAATGCGCTCTATGTTCTAATTCCATGGGTAGATGGCATGGCTAGCCATACACAAGTCGAAAAGGAGACATACCAATGGGGGTTTTGTAAGCCGTTCGATATGCCCATAGTGCATCATCCAACCGTAAGCTCCAATCTTTTCTATTTGGCCCCACGGTCTTCTCCAAAATCTGTTTGATCTCACGATTAGACACCTCAGCTTGGCCATTGGTTTAGGCGTGGTAAGGTGTGGAAACCTTATGTGTCACATGGTACTTCTTGAGTAATGCCTCAATGGTACGGTTGCAAAGTATGGAGGGTAAAATGGAGTGGTATTTCAGCTAGGGAGCATGAATGATTGTGTTCATTGCATGGAAATGAAAAGGGGAGGTGAAATGTTTCAGAAATTAGTCAAAGGTGCAGCAACATGTGTTGCACACAGCATTGGATCCCAAATGTGGATGATGGAGCATCAATTGGTGCATGGAATGGTTGTGAAAGTTGTATGAAATCTGATGGGTGAAGGGAACAAGAGGTATGCAGCAATTGAGTGTGATAATTGAGTGAATTGAAGCATGAAATCAGAAATATTTTAGGGGACAAGGATGATAAAATGCATGGGAATCCAAAGGGAATGCTATGTGGTTACACGGCAAGGAGTGGGTGTTCTTTTGTGGCTGAATTCTTGATCCTTTGTACATTAATTCTTCACATTCTTAGCCTCTTTAATTCTTCAATTTCGTCCAAACCTTGGTTCCAAATATGTGACATGCATTCCAAGCTCCATTTTGCTCCAAAATGCATCTTATTGCCTACTTTGTCCTTAAAATCTGAAAACACACAAAAATGACTTTAAACACTAAAATAACTAAAGAGACACGACATAAATGCACAAGAACAAGCCAACTAAGTCGCATAAATATGCTCCTATCAAATTTCCCCCACACTTAGCTTTTGCTAGTCCTCGAGCAAAATAAAATAACTAAACAAAACCAAACCAAAAAAATGAACAAAATCCAACCTAAGCCTTCCAACGTTTGCCTCAGGGATTTCCAATGCACATGCCATGTTAAAAATTGTCATCCCCACAGATTTTAGTTGTCTTCACACTTAAGCACATACTTAATCATAGTCACCACTTACTTGTTCACAATTAATCAATTAAAACAATGTTTTTGATGTAGTAACATGCCTTAGAGAATTTACTCAAGTCCTTACAAAGTATGCACTCAATTTTCACTCAGATTTTCTAACTACACACACTATACTAGTCATATGTGAGAAGATTGATGTAAACATGAAAACGAACGCTCACATATATGTATTACAAAGAAAGCGATTTCTGGAGCATGTTTAGATATGATCTCATGAATGGAATGCTACTACTTAGATGCGAGAACCAGTGACACCATATGCTCATATCAATTTCAAACTCCACATATTGAAACGCATGACACTCAAGATGAAGTTAAGGGTTGTAACGGGGCTTGGGGTGATGGCTAACAAATGAAGGATAATGAAAACAATCGTTGTTAAAGCAATAGCAAGCAAAGTAATGAAATTGAAACTTAGAATTCACTTAGATTGCAGAAATCAGCTTTTAGACACGAAGGGAAAATTCAAGCAATATTTAGGGCCGAATTCTATGTTTTGGACCCTTTCTTCAACAAGCAGCACTTTAAAACTCTTTTTCACATATTTTTCAACTCCTTTTTTTTTTTTTCTCAACTCTTCTTTTCTTTTCAACAAGCATAATAACTCAGACTTCCCCCACACTTGTTTTCTGCCATACATTAATCAAAAGAATTCAATTTGAATCATGCTTTACTATGCTTTAAGAACAAGGGTATGGATGGTCCTAAACTGGGCTAGGTGAGGATAATGTGGTTAACAAGAATGTAGGCTATCAATGCTCAATGGGGTTAACTTAAACATATAACAATCTGGAATACATGGCAGGTTGGCTTTTGTGGTGGTAACTACACAACTTCATCTTGAATATGTGTTATGCAAATCAATAGCATGCTTTGAATGAAATGTGCATGAGTTCTAGCATTTGGAACTAAATGATGAAACGCCTTCTAAGTAATAACCAAGCAAAGAATAATGAGATCATGCAACGACTTTAGAAAAACAATAATGCACAGATTTTAACTCTCCAAATAAACAATATATATCAAGACAATTGATAGGAGCATATTTATACGCCTTAGTTAGTTAGTTCTTATGCGTTTATGTTGTGTTTTCTTAGTTAAGTTAGTCTTTTAAGCTATTTTCATGTGTTTTCAGGTTTTAGAGACAAAGTGAGCAAAAAGATGCAATTTGGATCATTTTGGAGCAAAATTGGGCTAGAATGGAGTTCATGCACATGAAGCACAGAGGATGGACGAATTTGAGGGATTAATGAAGCTAGGAAGGCGGTTCAAAGTTGAAGAATTGAAGATACAAAGTTTCCTAGTTGAAGTAGGAAAGGGCTTACATGAAGGATTCCTCAATGAAGAAGGATTCCTAATCAATGTAGGAGTCCTAATTGAAGATGGATTCCTAGACGAATGAAGTTTCCTACTCAAGCAAGTATTCCTACATGAAGAAGAAGAATTAAAGCCAAAGAATCAGCTCAAGAGAAGGATCTTATCCAAAACCTCATCCATAACCTTATCTTAGCTTATCTTATCCAAACAAACCTTATCCTATCCTATCTTATCCTAATCCTAAACTATCCACATTTCAGCCACTTAGGAGGGTTTCTAACTAGATTAGGATGCTTAAAATGGGATTTCTAGAAGACCTAATCCTTTCCTACAAAAATGGAGCCTAGAACCTTTCTAGAAGACCTCTGCCTTGCATTGCAAATCAGCCACTTTCCCTCCACTTTGTGCCGTGAGTTTTTACCCAATTCCCTTGGGATTTTGGTTTCTAGAAGCCCTTATCCCTTCCTAGATATGTGCCGCACCTTATCCTCCCATTCCCTTTGGATTTCTGATTTCTTTTCCTTCAAGGATGGTGTTTTATTTGCCTATGCAACTTAGGCCTTTAAAACCTTGTCCTTTGCTACCTAGGAAATGGGATTTTCAGCCTATAAATACCACATAATGCCGCACCCTTTCACTCACCACCCTCTACCAGATTTTCACTACACCATTCACCTAACATCCCTCATTGTGCCGTGAGTTGCAAGGAGAAGAAGGAAGAACTCTTGGAGCCGCGCATGCTATTCAAGACGTTGGATTGTCGGAGCGATTCTAGGTGTTTTCTATCTTTATGTCAATGTTTATATTTATTTATCTTTGTTTATTTGCGAACATGAGGAACTAATTTCTTTATAGTTAGAGGGGAATTCAAAGCCATGATCATATGTTTTACATGACTTGATTTCTTCCAATTATGATTTCATAAATCATGAATGTGGTTTACTTATCTATTTGATTGATAACATGTTTATGTATGTTGATTGAGGGTCGACACTTAGTTTGCATGCATGAATTTGATGCTAGAGTATAAGGGAATTTCACCTAATCGTTATTAACTTATATTCATAAGTAGTAAAAGTCGCTAGTCATGATTGTGTTAAGTAAACCCTAGGCAAGAGTAACATGCGTATCCCATAGTTATGAATGCCTCCTCAATGCTTATGATTTCCATTGAACTTAATGATCTTTGATATGTGTCTCTATCATGCATATTCCATAGTTAGGGTCCTTGATAAGAATAATTTGGTTGTAATGCGTATCCCATTCAATGCAATGAATCTAGGGAAATCTGAGAATTAATTGGTCGATCTAGTTAATTTGGGGCATTGTCATTCATGGTTTGTTGAAAGAGTAATTGGAAATCGAGTCGTATGCATATGTTTCATGTGTGGAGAAGGAACCTTCTAACTAGCCTTTCACCATCTTAATTTACCTAAAAACGTTTTTGTCAAGTTTGTTTTCAAAGTTTTTGTTTTGTTTTTAAATTCGTCCAAAATCAATCCCCCTTTACTTGGTTGAGTCATAGTAGTTAGAAATCACTTTAGTTTGTGTTTTTAAGTGTCTTAGGTCAAGTTAAAACCAATTTTCGTCCAAGTTTGTGTCTAGTGTTAAAACTGCCCAGATTATGATTTCAAGGATGTTTTGAGTGTTTCTGGGCTGTTTTGAGTCTTTTGGTTTGTTTTGGTGTTTTAAAGTTTAGTTTTGCATTCTTTGAGTCTAGTTTAGTGTTTTAAACTTGTTTTTACATATTTGAGTCAGTTTTCAAGTGGTTTTGCAATCCCTCCTAATCCCCGGTTTAGAACAATCCCTACTTACATACTTTGCAACAATTGATAAAAAGAGGGTTAATTTGAGTGTCAACATAATTTTCACATCAAATTTTGGCGCCGTTGCCGGGGATTAGCAAAGTTGCTAATCCCTTGGATTGTTTTATTTCAATTTGTTTTAATTGAGTCCAGATATTTACTTTGTTTTTGTTTTTGTTTCTTGTTTTTAGGTACTAGTTTATGACTCGGAGCTCTAATCCGGTTCGTGAACACATCTTGGACTTTGACGACGATTTTGAACGAGAGTTGAGACAAAAGAGGAAGAATCTAGAACCTAGTGAATCAAGTTCAAATTCGGAAGCCGAAATTGAGATTGAGGAAGAGGAACCCACGGCATAAGTGGGTGAAGTTGAGACAGTCATGGCACAAGATAATCGTACAATCAAGGAGCTCTCGGCTTCGGGATTAGACAATGCCGCACCTCTATGTATTCAATATCCGGCGGCTGCCCAAGGAAAGACCGAGGAATTCGAGTTAAAGTCAAGTTTGCTACACCATATTCCGAAGTACCATGGGTTGTCCATGTAGGATCCTAACAAGCACTTGAAAGAGTTCGATGTGGTGTGTTCAAGCATGACTCCAATCAATGTCGACGGGAGTATATCGAAGATGAAGGCCTTTCCCTTTTCTCTCATGGAAAAGGCGAAAGATTGGTTGTATGAATTAGCTCCCGGAACGGTCACATCTTGGGAGAGCATGAAACGAGCTTTCTTGGAGAAGTTTTTCCCAACTTCTCGAGTCATCCTCCTACGAAAAAGGATAAGTGGAATTCAACAAGAAGAAGGTGAGTCTTTTCCTACATATTATGAACGTTTTAAATCACTTGTTGCTTCTTGTCCACAGCATCAAATGAAGGAGGAGCTTCTGCTGCAATTCTTCTACGAGGGACTTCTACCAATCGAACGACAAATGCTAGATGCCTCGGCGGGAGGAGCTTTGGTGGACAAGACCCCTACGGCAGCAAAGACTTTGATTGCCAATCGAGCGTTGAACGCTCAACAATACGAAGGTGTTGGACAAAGAAGCACTCCATCGCAACACCAAGTGAATGAGGTAAGTGCCATAACCGAACTTTAAAATCAAATGGCTAACCTTACTACGTTGCTTTCTCAGGTTGTGGAAGGGCCAAAAGTTCAAAATGTAAGTGTGTGTGGCGTATGTTCCATGCAAGGACACCCTACGGACACATGCCCCCAATTGATCGAGAACGGAGGGTGGGAGACCCTCAATGCCGTGGGCTTTGGGCAGCAATACCAACAAAGGAATAATCCCTTTTCTAACACCTATAATCCCGATTGGCGTGATCATCCAAATTTCAAATGGCGAGAACCCCAACAAGGCCAACAACAAAACACATTTCGGCAACAACCCCCGGGTTTCTATCAAAAGCCATTCGCACCAAATCAAACTCAAATACAATCTGCCCCAACAAATTCAGGTACGTCCTTGGATAATGATACAATTCTCAAATTACTTAACACTTTGTCTCAGGGGCAAGAGAATCAAACCACAGCATTGCAAAGCCAACACACAAATTAAACCCTATGGATGGCAATTGTAGTATATGAGCAAATAGGGATCGTTCTAGACCGGGGATTAACTAGGGATGCTAATCAATGTGAAACTGACTCAAAACGTAAAAAAACATAATGTAGAACACTCAACTAGACTCAAAGAATGCAAAACTAAACTCTAAAACACTAAAACAAACCAAAAGATTCAAACAGCTCAATTTTGTGCTTCACTTTCATTTCTTCATTTCTTAAGCTTCTTTGACCTTCAAACTCGTCCATTTCTTGTGCTCCATTAGCATACACAACATTCCAGCTCAATTTTGCTCTAAAATGCTCCATTTTGCTTCTTTTTGCACACTTTGTCTCTAAAACCTGAAATGGCACGAAACAGACTTTAAACATTGAAATAACTCAAGAAAAACAACATAAATGCATGAGAACAAGCCCACTAAGTCGCATAAATATGCTCCTATCAAAGTACATTAAGGAGTGGCAAACAAGTTGGAACCGAACCCCAAGCATCCAATTCAAGTCAAAAAGAGGATGAAAAGCTACTGTTTAAGGAAGAACCCCAAACCTCAACCACGGCAAGGGTGGAATCACCTTTGCCGCAACCATCTTGCACTTCCAACCTATATAATTCGGCCAAGGTAAGCTCAAAGCCGAATTGTCCTAGTTCTATTCCACTAAACGTGCCTTTTCCTAGCAGGTTGAAGCAATCCAAGAAGGAGGAGAACGAGAAAGACATTTTGGAGACATTTCGGAAAGTGCAAGTCAATATACCTCTTCTTGACGCAATTAAGCAAGTACCAAGGTACGCAAAGTTTTTGAAAGAACTTTGTACAATAAGAAGGAGAATTTCGAACAAAGAGGTGGTCCAGGTAAGTGAGAATGTTTCCGCTGTTTTGCAAAGAAAACTACCCCCTAAATGCAAAGATCCAGGTAGTTTTACAATTCCATGTGTTATAGGCAATACTAAATTTGAACATGCTATGTTAGATCTAGGAGCTTCAATTAACGTCATGCCATACTCAATATATGCATCCATGAACTTAGGAGAACTTAAAAACGATGGTGTTATAATTCAATTAGTCGATCGTTCTAATGCATATCCGAAAGGAGTTTTGGAAGATGTGTTGGTGCAAGTGGATAACTTGATATTTCCAGCGGATTTCTATGTCTTAGAGATGGAGGACTCACCAAATGTCACCCCATTGCCGATTTTACTTGGGAGGCCCTTCATGAAAACAGCACGTACCAAGATCGATGTGTTCAAAGGGACGTTGACAATGGAATTTGATGGGGAGATTATTAACTTTAACATTTCTGAAGCTATGAAATTTCCTAAAGATGATCATTCTTGTTTTTCTATTGATGTATTGGATGAATTGGCGCAGGATTATCTTGATATGTTGGAAGACGATCCACTCGAAACGACAATTGCACAAGGACTTGGCACAAAACCCAACCTGGCCGTACCAAAGGATGAACATGCCGAGCTTGTGGCTGCCTTGGAATCATTGCCACAACATCATGGTAAGCCTTCTAACCCAATTCCAATTCCCGTTTCCACTAATACGTTGTTACCTTCTGTGATTCAGGCCCCCGTTCTTGATCTTAAACCATTGCCGGATCATTTAAAGTATGTATTCTTGGGAAATGAAGAGACGTTGCCCGTCATTGTCACTTCATCACTCACGGCCTTAGAGGAAGAAAAGCTGGTTCGAGTGGTTAAAGAGCACAAAACAGCCATTGGATGGACATTGGCCGATATTAAGGGAATTAGCCCTACAACATGCATGCATCGCATATTTCTAGAGGAGGGGGCTAAAGCAACTCGAGAGGCTCAACGCCGACTCAACCCTCCAATGATGGAAGTTGTGAAAAAGGAGATTATAAAGCTTCTCGATTGTGGAGTGATTTATCCAATCTCGGATAGCCGTTGGGTCTCACCGGTTCAAGTTGTCCCGAAGAAGTCAGGAGTCGCTGTGGTGAAGAACGCCGAGGATGAGCTTGTGCCAACCCGTATCCAAACAGGTTAGAGAGTGTGCATTGACTATAGGAAGCTCAACAACACCACAAGGAAGGACCACTTTCCATTGCCATTCATCGACCAAATGCTTGAAAGGTTAGCCGGTCATTCTTTTTATTGTTTTCTTGACGGTTATTCGGGATATAATCAAATTGTCATAGCTCCGGACGACCAAGAAAAGACCACCTTCACGTGCCCATTTGGTACGTTTGCTTACCGTCGCATGCCATTCGGTTTATGCAATGCGCCGGCCACGTTCCAACGATGCATGGTAAGTATCTTTTCCGATTTTATTGAGAAGATTATTGAGGTATTCATGGATGATTTTAGTGTTTTTGGCGATTCGTTTGATGGGTGCTTGGAAAATCTCACATTAATCTTAAAACGATGCGTTGAAACGAACCTTGTTTTAAATTGGGAAAAGTGTCACTTTATGGTAAAACAAGGCATCGTTTTAGGGCATATCGTTTCTGAAAGGGGAATTGAAGTTGATAAATCGAAAATAGATCTTGTACGCTACTTACCCTCTCCAACTTCGGTTAGAGAGGTTCGTTCTTTTCTTGGCCACGCAGGATTTTATAGGCGATTCATCAAGGATTTTTCGAAGATTTCCACACCCCTATGCCGACTTCTCCAAAAGGATGTGACCTTCGACTTCAACGAGGAATGTGCAAATCATATCGCAAGCATAAACATGTATTTCGAATCCCCCCCTAGCCAAGGGGGGGTTTAATTCCTCATACACACAAAACAAAGAGAATTGAATTTAAACATTGAAATCAAAGGAAAAGAAACACCCAGAAATTCCAGCGACGCGAACTTGAATTGCACGAACTTCCAAGCTTCCTTCTCCTCCTTGGTGCGGCAAGAACTTAAAAACTAGGGAGAAGGGTGTTTGGTGGCTGCGGCAAAGGTGTGGAGAGGTTGGTGTGAAAATTAACTTGACACACAAATTAAACCCTATTTGTGACAATTGTAGTAATGATGTAAGTAGGGATCGTTCTAACCGGGGATTAACTAGGGGTGCTAATCTAATACAAATCGACTTAGAAACACAAAAACTAAACTTAAAGACTCTAATTAGACTACTAAGATTCAAAACAGATTTGAAACACTCAAATCTGCCCAAAACTGACTAAAACAAGTTAATTGACTCAAACAGCAACTAAGACAAGATTTGGACGAATTTGACAAAACTTATGACTCAAAATACTTAAAAACACCAAAGAGGACAGATTATGAAGACTCAAACTTAACAAAATATGGGGGAATTGTGTTTGGACGAATTTGAACTAAATGCACAGATTGTAAATTAAAACAGATTGTAAACTAAATGTGATGAATCAATGGGTGATGGAATGGCTAAGGGGTTCTTCTCCACACATGAAATTTATGCAACGTAATCGATTTGTTCTTCTCCACACATGAAATTTATGCAACGTAATCGATTTCCAGTTATCAATTCAATAAGTTATGAACCTCGACACTCCAAGTTAATTAGGTTCGCTTAAATTAACTTTCAGATTTCCCTAGAATCATTGAATTGGATGAATATGCATCGCAAACAAATTATTCCTAACAAGTTCTCTATATGAACAGCATGATAAAGATACAAGTTAGAATCATTAAGTTCTTTGGAAATCATAAGCATCGACAAGGCAATTGTAACTATGAAAAGCATGATACTCCTGCCATGAATCTACTTAACACGATCGTGACTAGCGAACTTCACTACTTGCGAATATAAATTCATAACGATTAGGTGTAACAAACTTATATTCTAGCACCAAATTCCAGCATGCAAATCAAGCGTGCACTCTCAATCAACATACAAGAATAAGTTTTGAATTAAACGGTTAAGCAAATTGTATCCACGACTTATGCAACGATAACTGGAAGTAATCAACTTATTTCACATAAATAAACATGGTTTCCAATACACCCCTTAGCCAAAACGAATTTAGCCAATCATACTCAATGAAAAACAAAGATTACAAGAAGTAGACATTGAAATATAAGA
>VIEB01001187.1:95889-110339 GCA_006547085.1 Malus baccata | reverse complement strand
GAATGGGTAACATAGGTGCTAGGGATCAAATGCCGCAAGTTTCTAACCTTAATGTTGAAATTTTTTTATGTTTGGGGAATTGATTTTATGGGTCCCTTTCCTTCCTCGTATGGTTTCATGTATATTTTGCTTGTGGTTGATTATGTGTCGAAGTGGGTGGAAGCTAAAGCCACCCGCACTAATGATTCTAAAGTGGTTGCAGATTTTATTAGAACTAACATTTTTGCAAGGTTTGGAATACCACGTGTCATCATAAGTGATGGAGGATCGCACTTTTGCAACCGGACCATTGAGGCGTTATTGAGGAAATACAATGTCAACCATAGGGTTTCTAAACCTTACCATCCTCCAACGAATGGCCAAGCCGAGGTTTCCAACCGTGAGATCAAACAAATTCTAGAGAAGACCGTTGGGCCTACAAGGAAGGATTTGAGCTTACGGTTAGATGATGCACTTTGGGCATATCGTACGGTGTACAAGACACCCATTGGAATGTCCCCATTTAGGCTCATCTATGGCAAGCCATGCCATCTCCCCATTCAATTGGAGCACAAAGCTCATTGGGCCGTCAAGAAGTTTAATATGCACCTAAATGCCGCAGGAAGTCATAGGAAGTTTCAACTAAATGAATGATAGGAGCATGTTTATGCGACTTAATTGGCTTGTTCAAATGCATTTACGTTGTGTTTCTTTAGTTATTTTAGTGTTTAAAGTCACTTTTGTGTGTTTTCAGATTCTAAGCCCGAAGTGTGCAAAATGATGTAATTTGGAGCCTTTTGGAGCAAAAGGAATGGATGAATTGAAGACTTGAAGAAATTAGGATTCATAATCAACGAAGGATTCCTAATTGAAGAAGGATTCCTAACCACATGAGGATTCCTAGAAGAACAAGGATTTCTACTCCAACAAGGATTCCTACTTGAAGTAGGAAAGTTAAGCCAAGGTTTCTTATTTTGGTTTGACCTTTCCTAATCCTAATTGTCCCTATGTTCCAGCAACTTTGAATGCCTTTTAAGCATTCTAGGACACAAATTACACATTCCTTACATGGTCGACTCCCTTGCCGCACACACCTTGCCCATTCCGCTTCCTTGCCGTGAAAGGGAGAGGATTGTTTCCTGATTCCTTGCATTCAAACACTTTCCTAATCTATTTCAAACCCTTGCCGCACCTTTTAACTAATTTCCATTAAGT
This sequence comes from Malus baccata, assembly GCA_006547085.1. NCBI lineage: Eukaryota > Viridiplantae > Streptophyta > Magnoliopsida > Rosales > Rosaceae > Malus > Malus baccata. The sequence continues at coordinate 109,145 of VIEB01001187.1, read as the reverse complement.
TTCTGATTTTGTTTCCTAATTCTAGAAGCCTTAGACTTAATTTCTGATTACCTAAATAACCTAGGGTTTTAATTCCTGAAATCCTTTAAATAAACTCCCTTTGTGCAGCCAAAAACGATCCATACACTGCCCATTCACGCCAGAAACTACACTCCACTTTCAGCCGCACCATTCTACCACCATTCACCCTATTTTCTGCCACAAATCACCCCTAGCCGCACCACCCTTCAACCCTAAACACTTCCATACGTCCCCCATCCATTCTACACCATTTTTTAACCCAAAAACCTGCCCAAAGTCCTTGTGCCGCAGCAAAGGAGAGGAAGAAGAAGTGCTTGAAGGTTCTAGCTGTTCAACATTGAATCGTTGGAATATTTAGGTGTTCTCTTTCTTATATTTACAATGTATAAATCTGTTTTCCTTTGTTTTGTGAACATGAGGAACTAAGCCTTTTTGGCTAGGGGGTTATTCAATACCATGATTATGCTTGCAAGATGAATTGATTACGTCTAATTGTTATTTCATGAATTGTGAATGCAATTTGCTTAACCGTTTGATTGATGACTTATTTTTGTGTGTTAATTAAGGTGGCCAACTTAGTTTTCATGCAGGAATTTGAAGCTAAAACATAAGGAAGTTTCACCTAATAGTTACAACTTTATGTTTGCAAGTAGTGGAGGTCGCTTATAAACGATCGTGTTAAGTGAATTCTTGGCAAACGTTTCATGCTTTTCATAGTAACAATTGCCTCGTCAATGCTTATAGTTTTCATGAAGCTTAATGATCTTTGATTGTACCTTTATTGTGCTTTTCACGTAAGGGACTTTTAGAGAATGTTTTGAGTTGTTGCTTGTGCATTCCCATCCAATTCACTAACTTTAGGAAAACTTGAAGGTTAAAAAAGTGCTATCATAGTTAACCTAGGGCGTTGAGATTCATAGTTTATTGAAAGAAGCTATGGGAAATCAAAGTTGAATGCAAGTGTATCATGTGTGGAGAAGAACCCTCTAGTTAGTCTATCACCCATCAATTTACTTAATTTTGTCTAAAAATCTGTTTACATTGTTTTTCTTATTTTCGTCCAAAATCAACCCCACCTTATTTCTTCAATTCATATTAACTAGAACTTGTCTTAGAATATGTTTTTAGGTGTTTTAGGTCATTAGGAAACCAAAATTCGTCCAAGTTGTGTTAGAGTCCCAAAACTGCCCAGAAAGTGTTTTTAAGGCAGTTTTGAGTGTTTGTGTGCTGTTTTGAGTCTTTTGATTTGTTTTAGTGTTTTAGAGTTTATTCTTGCATTCTTTGAGTCTAGTTTAATGTTTTAAACTTTGTTTTACAGATTTGAGTCAGTTTAGACTGTTTTAGCAATCCCTCCTAATCCCCGGTTTAAGAACGATCCCTACTTATCCATACTACAATTGTCAACAAGAGGGTTAATTTGTGTGTTTAGTTATTGTACGCATCAATGAACTTGATGAGATAAGGCATGAGGCATACGAGAATGCTAGCATTTACAAGGAGAAGACCAAAGCTTTCCATGATAAGATGATTCGAGGCAAAACATTCTCCATAGGGCAAAAAGTGCTCTTGTTCAACTCCCGTTTACGGTTGTTTCCCGGTAAGTTACGTTCTAAGTGGATTGGACCGTTTGTTGTTGCTAATGTTTTTGTTCATGGTGTAGTCCAAATCCAAAGCTTGAAAATGGGACACGAATTCAAGGTGAATGGGCACCGATTGAAGCCTTATTATGAGCACTTTGAGGAGCATGCCGTGGAGGACATCTCCCTGCATGCCGTGGGCTCTAATGAGGAGTGAATGAGTTCTTCGTCCGGCTGCACGACATTAAAGCAAGCGCTACTTGGGAGGCAACCCATGCATGCAACAAAGGAAGACTAAGGAATCACTCCAATTCCAGATTTGCGTTCCTAAACCCTTCTCTTTGTTGTTTATTTCGTTTCTGCCATGTTTATTATGTTAGTTGCTGTTTGTTTGTTTACTTGTCAATTGTGTTAGTTTATGCTTGAAACATTGAGGACAATGTTTGATTTAAGTGTGGGGGGGGGTAACCAAAGTGTTTTGTTGCAAATTCGTAGGGTTGTATCACCCATAATTTCCAATGTTGTTCCTTGCTGTTTTTAGGTGTTTTTAGGTTGTTTTGATGCTTTTTAGTGTGATTTACATAAAAATCCGAAAATCCCAGAAAAAAATTTGAAAAAATGTTTTGAAAAAAACCAAACAGAGTTGTTTTGATTTGTTTTTGTGTAGTCGTTTGTGTCTTAGGGTACCTTCCAACACAATGATGAGGATTCGGTTTTTAATTGCATGACTGTTAAAGAGAGTTATAAACATGGATGGAAGTTTGATTTATTCTTTGGTTTATGCTTGGTTGTGGTTATAACTTATGAATTCACATGTAATCACAAAGGAAAAAAATTAGTTTTTGTAACATGCTTGAAGGAAGGAACTCAAACTAACGATACAACCTTATGAGACTTGAGCCTAAACGTTTATTTGGAGAGTTAATAGTCTATGCATTGTTGTTTTCTAAAGTCGTTCCATGATCTCATTATTCTTTGCTTGGTTACTACTTAGAAGGCATTTCATCATTTAGTTCCAAACACTAGAACTCATGCCCATTTCATTCAAAGCATGCTATTGATTTGCATAACACATATTCAAGATGAAGTTGTGTAGTGACCACCATTTAAGCCAAATTGCCGTGTCCCCCATGTTCGTTTGCTTTGTAGGTTTTAACCCCGTTGAGCCTTGTTTAGCCTATATTGTTTGTTAACCCACATTATCCTCACCTAGCCTAGATTAGGACCATCCATACCCTTGTTCTTGAAGCATAGTAAAGCATGACTCAAGATGAATTACTTTTGATCAATATATTGCAGAAAACAAGTGTGGGGGAAGGGATGTATGTGAGTGCCAAAGTCTTTAATGAGGCACGGGTAGAAAAGAAAAAGAAAATTCGTGAAAAAAAAAAGAAAAAAAAAAGAAAAGTTGTGAAAAATATGAAAAAGAGTTGAAAAAGATGTGAAAATGAGCTCTTAAGTGTTGATTTTTAAAGAAAGGATCCAAAACATTGAATTCGACCCTAAGTATTGCATGAATCTTCCCTTGTGTTTAAAATTTGATTTCTGCGCTCTAAAGTGAATTCTAAGTTCGATTTCATTGCTTTGCTTGCTATTGCTTAAAGAACCTTTGTTATCCTTACCCGTGCTTTGTTAGCCATTACCCCAAGCCCCGTTATAATCCTTAACTTTAATCTTGAGTGTTGTGTGTTTCAATTCATGGAGTTTAGAATTGGTATGAGCATATGGTGTCACTGGTTCTCGCATCTAAGTAGAAGCATTCCATTCATGAGATCATATCTAAATGCTTATTAACTCCAGAAAATGCTTTCTTTGTTACATATATATGCGAGCGTTCGTTTTTATGTCTACATCAATCTTCTCACATATAACTAGTATAGGGTGTGTAGTTAGAAAATCTGAGTGAAAATTGAGTGCATATCTTGTAAGGAATTGAGCAAATTCTCTAAGGCATGTTACTACATTCAAAACATCGTTTTAATTGGTTAAATGTGAACTAGTATGTAGTGACTATGATTAAGTATGTGCTTAAGTGTGAAGATGACTAAAATATGTTGGAATGATGCTTTTTAATATGTCATGTGCATTGGATATCCCTGAGGCAAACATTGGAAGGTTTAGGTTATGTTTTGTTTGTTAGTTTTATTTTGTTTTTGTTTTGTTTCTTTGTTTTGCTCGAGGACTAGCAAAAGCTAAGTATGGGGGAATTTGATAAGAACATATTTATGCGCCTTAGTTAGCTAGTTCTTATGCATTTTCGTTATGTTTTCTTAGTTAAAGTAGTCTTTTAAGCTATATTCATGTGTTTTCAGGTTTTAAGGGCATATTATACAAAAAGATGCAAATTGGAGTTTTTGGGAGCAAAAGTGAGCTTGGATTAAATGGCACATGCTTGGAACAAAAGGTTTGGACGATATTGAAGATTTGAGGATTCCTAGTCCAAGAAGGATTCCTAATCAAGGAAGGAGTCCTAATTGAAGAAGGATTCCTAATCAAAGAGGGATTCCTAGTTGAAGATGGATTCCTAGAAGAATGAACATTTCTACTCAAACAAGGTTTCCTACTTGAAGTAAGAGAGTTAAGCCTAGAAGTTGCTATTTTGGGTTGATCTTTCCTAAACTTAAATGGCCTTAAGTTTCAGCAAAATTAGAAGGTTCCTAAGCATTGGAAGACACAAAGAAAGGTTGGAGAACATTTCCTTATCCTTGCTGTGGGTTAGGGCCTATTTCCTCTTGGTTTTGGGCTTGTAGAAGCCCTATCCTTATCCCCTTAATCCTTGCCGCACTTCCTCCTTTCTAGAACCTGTTTTCTTGCCTTGCAAGGCTTTCTAGAAGCCTTATCCTACCCTATCCATATCTGCCGTACCCCCTAGGCCTTTTTCCTTGTGAATTCTGATTTCTAAGCCTTTTTTATGTGAAAATTATGTTAACAAACAAATTAAACCCTATGGATGGCAATTGTAGTATATGAGCAAATAGGGATCGTTCTAGACCGGGGATTAACTAGGGATGCTAATCAATGTGAAACTGACTCAAAACGTAAAAACATAATGTAGAACACTAAACTAGACTCAAAGAATGCAAAACTAAACTCTAAAACACTAAAACAAACCAAAAGATTCAAACAGCACTCAAAACACTCAAAACTGCCTTAAAAACACTTTCTGGGCAGTTTTGAGCACCTAACCCTAATTTGGACGAAATTGGACTATAACTTGACTCAAGACACTTAAAAACACAAACTAAATCAATTTCTAACTAATCTAACACTTTAAAATAAATGGGGGATTGATTTTTACAAAATTGAAATTAAAACAGAAACTTGTAAACGAACTTCAAACAAAACAGATTGTGATGAAATAGAATGATGAGAAGCTTAGTTAGAGGGTTCCTTATCCACACATGAACATATGCATATAATTTGATTCCCAGTTATGACTTCAACAAACAATGAATGACAATGCTCCAAGTTAATTAGGTTCGCTTAAATTAACTTTCAGATTTCCCTAGATTCATTGGATTGAATGGGATACGCATTACAACCAAATTATTCCTCATCAAAGTCCCTAACTATGGAATACGCATGATAGAGACATTCAACAAAGATCATTAAGTTCAACGGAAATCATAAACATCGACTAGGCATTCATAACTATGGAATACGCATGTTAATCCAACCAAGGGTTTACTTAAACTCAATCGTGACTAGCGATCTTTACTACTCATGAATATAATTTCATAACGATTAGGTGAAATTCCCTTATATTCTAGCATCAAGTTTAGGCATGCAAATTAAGTGTAGACCCTCAACCCACATACATAAACAAGTTCTTAATCAAAACAGAAAAGTAAACCACATCTAAAGTTCATGAATTCATAACTGGAGTAAATCAAATCATAACCAACATATGTCCATGGCTTCAAATTCGCCTCTAACTAAAAAGAAATTATTTCCACATGTTTAACATAATTGAACAGCAAGTTAAATTAAACATGAAAACAGAAACAAGATAAGAAAGAACTCCAAACACTCCACTAGTTGCAGATTGCATGTGCAAGGTTTCTTCTTTCCTTTGGACTGCACGGCACTCCTCCTCCTCTCCTTCAATGGTGGCGGCACAAGGTGGTCATGGTGGTGGGAAGGTGCGGCTATGGTGGATGAATGGTTACTTGGATGGACGGTTGCGGCAAGGTTGAATTTGGGCAGAAAGTTGGGAGTTTTGGGGGTGGAAGGCTGCGGCAAGAACTAGAACTAGGGTTTGTGGAATTTTGAATGAATGTAGCAGGTTGTATTTCGGCCTAAGGGTTAAAACACATATATATAAGCACTACAAACCCTAGGGCAAACAGATTAGGGCCTTTAAAACCCAAATCCATCAGAAATTAAGTTAAAACAAGTAGAATTTAAGTGGGAAAAGGGCCTAGGGTGCGGCTGGTTACTAGGGTAAAGGAATGGGCCTTCTAGAATGCCTTGCAAGGCAAGGAAATCAGGTATTTTAGAACCCTAGGTGCGGCAAGGATTAGGGAGATCAGATTTGGCAATGGGCTAGGGTTTAGGTGCGGCATAGGGTGAATATCCACAAAGAATTAGGGCTTAGGTCCACTTAGTTTTAGAAAGGGATTTGTATAACCCAAATCCACAACGAAAGGCCCTAATAAGTCAGAATTTAAGAGAGAATGGGCTAGGAAGTGCGGCTCAAGTCCAAGAGGTCAGGATAGGTCATCCCAAAGCCCAAAGCCAAGAATAGAAACTCTCAAAAACGGAAACCTCCAAGAATAGAAACTTCCAACTTTAGAAACTTTGGTTTCCAATTCCGAATTCTTTGTTCTTCACTTTCATTTCTTCATTTCTTAAGCTTCTTTGACCTTCACACTCGTCCATTTCTTGTGCTGCATTAGCATACACAACATTCCAGCTCAGTTTTGCTCTAAAATGCTCCATTTTGCATCTTTTTGCACATTTTGTCTCTAAAACCTGAAATGGCACGAAACAGACTTTAAACATTGAAATAACTCAAGAAACATAACATAAATGCATGAGAACAAGCCCACTAAGTCGCATAAATATGCTTCTATCACTTTTTCCTTGTGGATTTGGGTTATCCAAGTCCATACCTGATTACCCTAGGGTTTTAGGTGCCTATATATACTCATATCTCAGCCCTAGCCGAATTACCACCTCTCATAATTCACAATTCACAATTCTTCTTTGCCCTGCCCCCTCGTACTGTTGAGCGTTCAACGCTCTATTAGCAATCAAGACCTTGGCAGCCATGGGTGTTTTGTCCACCAATGCTCCCCCCGCCGAAGCATCAAGCATTTGACGTTCTAGAGGTAGGAGACCCTCGTAGAAATATTGCAAGAGCAACTCCACCTTCATCTGATGCTGTGGACAAGAAGCAACAAGTGATTTAAATCGTTCATAATATGTAGGAAAAGACTCACCTTCTTCTTGCTAGATTCCGCTTATCTTTTTGCGTAGGAGGATGATGCGAGAAGTTGGAAAGAACTTCTCCAAGTACGCTCTCTTCATACTCTCCCAAGAAGTGACAGTGCCGAGAGCTAACTCGTATAACCAATCCTTGGCTTTATCCATCAAAGAGAATGGAAAAGCCTTCATCTTCAAGATATTTCCGTCAACATTGACGGGAGTCATACTAGAGCAAACTACTTCAAATTCTTTCAAATGTTTGTTAGGATCTTCCATGGACAAGCCATGGTATTTAGGAATATGGTGAAGCAAACTTGACTTTAATTCAAACTTGTCCGTCTTACCTTGGGCAGCCGTGGGGTATTGAATGCACAAGGGTGCGGCATTATCCAAACCAGAGGCGGAAAGCTCTTTGAGTGTACGGTTGTCCACCGCCATGCCTTGGACTTCTTCAAATATCCCTGCCGTGGCCTCCTCCTCCTCTTCTTGTACGTTTTCTTCAAGGTCAGATTCGGAATTTGGTGGATGGTGTTCTTGCTGGTGTCTAGCTCTTCTCAACTTCCTCTCAAAATCGTCGTCAAAATCCAAGATGTTCGCACGAATCGGTTGAGAGCTTCTAGTCATACATTAGTACCTAAGAAACAAGAAACAAAATTAGGTCAGAAACTTAAACAAAGTCAGAAACAAAGTGAAATAAAAGAAACAAAAACAATCCAAGGGATTAGCAAAATTGCTAATCACCGGCAACGGCGCCAAAAATTTGATGCGAAATAGATAAGCACACAAATTAAACCCTCTTTTTGTCAAATTGTAGCAAAGATGTAAGTAGGGATCGTTCTAGACCGGGGATTAGGAGGGATTGCTAAACACTTGGAAACTGACTTAAAAACTCAAAAACAAAGTTTAAAACACTAAACTAGACTCAAAGAATGCAAAACTAAAGGTTAAAACACTTAAACAAACCTAAAACTCAAAACAGCAACCTAATGACTCAAAACTGCCTAAAAACCACTTTCTGGGCAGTTTTGAGAACCTAACAAGAACTTGGACGAATTTGGGTGAAAACTTGAATCAAAACACTTAGAAACACAAATCAAAACACTTTCTAACTAATCTAAGACTTCAAAATAAAGGGGGATTTGTTTTGGACGAAAATTGAAAACAAAACAGAAACTTAAAACTAAACAGATTGTAAAACGTTTTTGGATGGAAAGGATGGATAAAATGCTAGTTAGGAGGTTCTTCTCCACACATGTCACACTTGCAAACAAAACGATTTTCAGTTGTTCTTCCAATAAATTATGAAACTCAACACCCCAAGTTAATTAGATACGCTTAAATTAACCTTCAAGTTCTCCTTAAGTTAATGAATTGGATGGGAAAGCGCATACAACAATTCAAAGCATTCCTCAAAGGTTCCTTACGTGATGAGCACAATAAAGATACAATCAAGAATCATGAAGCACAATGAGAACTATAAGTGTTGACGAGGCATTCGTTACTATGATGAGCATGAAACTAGTGCCAAGAATTCATTCAACGCGATCGTTTTCAAGCGATCTTCACTACTTGTGATTATAAGATTGTAACTATTAGGTGAAACTCCCTCATAATCTAGCATCATATTCATGCATGAAAACTAAGCGTGCACTCTCAATCAACATACACAAATAAGTTATCAATCAAATAGATGAACGAATTGAATCCACAACTTATGAAATAACAACTGAATGTAATCAAATCATATTGCAAGCATGTACATGGTTTCGAATCACCCCCTAACTAAGAGGGGTTTAGTTCCTCATGATCGCAACACAAAGAATAACAAGTTTGTACATTGAAATTAAAAGAAAGAAAACACCTAAACGTGCCAGCGATCCCAATTGCACACCAGGTACGTCTAAGAACCTTCCTCCTCTTCCTTGGTTGCGGCACCAGGTTTTGTGATGGTTTTTGGGGGTTATGGATGGTGTAGAATGGTGGAAAAATGTCTAGGATGGGTGTATGGCACGGCTAGGGTGGTTTTGGGTCAGAAAATATGGTGAATGGTGAAGGATAGGTGCGGCAGAGATGGTGGTGATGTTTCTGGCGTGAATGGGACTGAATGGGGATGTGTGGCTGCGGCAAGGAGTGGGAAGTGGCTGGTTTTTATTTTCTGAATTGTGGAGAGGTGATCATCTGCCAAAGGATGTAAAACACATATATATAGGCACCTAAAACCCTAAAGAAATCAGGTTAGACAATGGGCTAGGGTTTAGGTGCGGCTAGGGTTAAAAATCCACAAGGAATTAGGTTAAACAATCAGATTTTTGCATGGGAAAAGGCCTAGGGTGCGGCTGCTTAAGTGGGCTAGGGTTAGGGTTTGTAAAATAGGCCTTCTAGAATGGAAAGGTGCCGCTGGTTAGTGGGAGTGTGGATAGGGCTTCTAAAAAGCCCAAAACCAAGAGAAACTAAGCCCTAACCCACGGCAAGGATGAGAAAATATTCTAACACCTTTCTTTGTGTCTTCCAACGCTTCGGAACCTTCTAATGTTGCTCAAACGCAAGGCCATTCCGGTTTAGGAAAGATCAACCCAAAATGGAAACTTTTAGGCTTAGCTTTCCTACTTCAAGTAGGAAACCTCAAATCTTCAACTCTTCAATTTCATCCCAACCTTATGTTCCAAGCATGTCCTTTTCAATCCAAGCTCACTTTTTGCTCCAAAAGCTCCAAATTGCATCATTTCATGTAATATGTCCTTTAAACCTGAAAACACATGAAAGTAGCTTAAAAGACTACTTTAACGAAGAAAACATAACAAAAATGCATAAGAACTAGCTAACTACGGCGCATAAATATGCTCCTATCAATGTCCTTCACGGCATGCTCCTCAAATGTCTTATAGTAAGGCTTCAAACGGTGTCCATTAACCTTGAATTCATGTCCCGTCTTTAAACTTTGAATTTGGACTGCACCATGAGGAAAAACATTAGTAATAACAAAAGGTCCAATCCATTTAGAGCGCAACTTACCTGGAAATAACCGAAGACGGGAATTGAAGAGTAACACTTTCTGCCCTATAGAGAATGTCTTGCCACGAATCATCTGGTCATGGGTGGCCTTGGTTTCGTCCTTGTAAATGAGAGCGTTCTCATAAGCTTCATGCCTAATCTCCTCAAGCTCATTCAATTGCAATTTCCTATGGATTCCAGCGGCATCAATGTCCATGTCCATATTGAATGTTTTGACGGACCAATGTGCACGATGCTTTAACTCAACCGGAAGATGACATGGTTTCTCATAGATGAGTTGAAATGGGGACATCCCAATTGGTGTTTTGTAGGCCATTCTATATGCCCAAAATGCATCATTCAAACGCAAGCTCCAATCTTTACGAGTTGGTCCCACCGTCTTCTCCAAAATTCACTTGATTTCCCTATTCGAAACCTCGGCTTCCCACTTGTTTAAGGATGATAAGATGTTGAAACCTTATGCGTGACATTGTACTTCTTGAGCAGCGCCTCCATGGTTCGATTACAAAAATGGGACCCTCCATCACTAATTAGTACTCTTGGCATTCCAAACCTTGCAAATATATTAATTCTAATAAAATCTGCGACCACTTTAGAATCATTAGTACGGGTGGCTTGTGCTTCCACCCATTTCGACACATGATCCACAACAAGTAATATATAAAGAAAACCATGTGAGGACGGAAAAGGACCCATGAAATCTATACCCTAAACATAAAAAATCTCAACAGAATATATAGGATGCTGCGGCATTTGGTCTTTTGAAGTTATATTACCCATTCTTTGACAACAATCATAGGCTATACAAAAGTTTCTAGCATCTCTAAAGATAGTAGGCCAATAAAATCCACATTCTAAAACGTTATGTGTTGTGCGTTGTGTCCCAAAATGACCCCCACATGCATAAGTGTGACAAAAACTTAAAATCGAATGAAACTCGGAATCATGCACACACCTTCGTAAAATCTGATCAGCGTAATGTTTCCACAAATAAGGGTCATCCCAAATATACAGTCGTGTATCTTTCTTGAGTTTATCACGTTGGTGCTTATTTAGAGTGCTTGGTACATGCTTAGTGACCAAATAATTAACAAGATCGGTATACCATGGCTCACTTACCTTAATGGACAACAATTACTCATCTGGGAATGTCTCTGGGATGGGTACGACATTGGTATCTTCTTCATGCACCATTCGGCTCAAGTGGTCAGCCACCACGTTTCACTTCCTTTCTTGTCCCGGATTTCTACGTCAAACTCTTGGAAAAGTAACATCCAACGAATAAGCCTTGGCTTGGCCTCCTTCTTTGTGAGCAAATACTTCAAAGCTGCATGATCAGTGTAAATAATAACTTTAGTTCCAAGTAGATATGAACGAAACTTATCGAAAGCAAATCCAACAGTAAGAAGTTCTTTTTCAGTGGTGGAATAATTCAATTGTGCATCATTCAAGGTCCAGGATGCATAGTAGATGACGTGTGGCTTCTTGTCCCTCATTTGTCCCAAAACAGCCCCTAATGCATAATCTGAGGCATCGCACAAAAGTTCAAAGGGAAGGCTCCAATCTGGTAGGACTATGATGGGGGCCGAAGTTAGCTTTTCTTTGAGGTGATTGAATGCCTTCTCACACTCATCATCGAATTTGAATGTCATGTCCTTTTGAAGAAGTCGGCAAAGGGGTTAGGAAATCTTGGAAAAATCTTTGATGAATTGCCTATAGAATCCTGTATGTCCAAGAAAAGAATGAACCTCTCTCACCGAAGTGGGAGAGGGTAAGTAGCGTACAAGATCTCTTTTTGATTGATCAACCTCTATTCCCTTTGCAGAAACTATGTGACCTAAAACTATACCTTGTTTAACCATAAAGTGACATTTTTCCCAATTCAAAACAAGGTTAGTTTCAATGCACCAATTTAAGATTAAAGTGAAATTATCTAAGCAGCCATCAAACGAATCACCAAAGACACTAAAATCATCCATAAAAATCTCAATGATCTTTTCCACTAAATCTAAGAATATACGGCTGGTGCATCGTTGGAATGTGGCTGGTGCATTACACAGCCCGAATGGCATTTGACGATAAGCAAAAGTACCAAATGGACAAGTAGAACTAGTCTTTTCTTGATCATCTAGAGCTATAAAAATTTGATTATATCCCAAATAACCATCTAGAAAGCAATAAAAAGAATGACCGGCTAACCTTTCAAGAATTTGATCAATGAACGACAAAGGAAAGTGGTCCTTCCTTGTGGTGGCATTTAGCTTTCTATAGTCAATGCAAACTCTCTAACTAGTTTGGATACGCGTAGGCACAAGCTCATTCTCTGCATTCTTCACCACAGTGATTCCTGATTTCTTTAGTACAACTTGAACCGGTGATACCCAATGACTATCTGAGATAGGGTAAATGACTCCACAATCAAGAAGCTTGATAATCTCATTCTTCACAACTTCCATTATTAGAGGGTTAAGTCAATGTTGAGCCCCTCGAGTTCGTTTAGCCCCCTCCTTTAGAAGTATGCGATGCATGCAAGCTGTAGGGCTAATTCCCTTAATGTCGGCCAATGTCCATCCAATTGCCGTTTTGTGCTCTTTTAATACCCGAATCAACTTCTCCTCCTCCAATGTCGTGAGTGATGAGGAAACAATGACGGGCAATGTCTCCTCATCTCCCAAAAATACATACTTTAAATGGTCCGGCAACAGTTTAAGCTTAAGGACGGGTGCCTGAATCACGAAAGGTAACAACTTGTTAGTAGAAACAGGAATTGGAATTGAGGTAAGAGGCTTACCAAGATGTTGTGGCAATGACTCAAGGGCAGCAACCATCTCTCATATTTATGCACTAGGGGGCACAGCAAGAGTGGATTTAAGCCCCATTCCTTGTGTAATTGTTGTTTCAAGGGCATCTTCATTCAAGGAATCAAGGTAATCCTTAGCCAAATCATCAAATACATCAATAGAGAAATAAGAATGATCATCCTTAGGATATTTTATAGATTCAGAAATATTGAAATTAATAACATCCCCGTCAAATTCCATTGTTAGTGTCCCTTTCAACACATATATCTTAGTACGGGCTGTTTTCATGAAGGGTCTTCCAAGGAGGATCGACAAGAGTGTAGAATGGCCCGAATCTTCCATCTCAAGCACATAGAAGTCTGCTAGAAATACTAAGTCATTAACCTGCACCAAAACATCTTCCAAAACCCCTTTT
>VIEB01001187.1:60398-74108 GCA_006547085.1 Malus baccata | reverse complement strand
ATGGAGTTCACGGCACAAATTCAAGAGCAAAGTGAACTCTCCAACTCAACTATTGAAAATTTGAAGGAAGATTTTGAAATCCATGATGCTATCACTTTAGGAAGCGCTATGGAGGTTGGAGGTGAACTCAAGACATCCAAACCAAGCCAAAACATGGATGAACAACTGACGCTCGAAGAAGAGGAGAATAACAAGGCCACGGTAAGGGAAGAACCACCCTTACCGCAGCTTCATATGCCCTCAGTCCCATATCCCTGCAACCTTCAAAGATGTGGTGTTCGTAATTGAGTTTGTGTCAGAGCAAGCAAGTAAGCCATCTTCTCCAACTTCGATTTTATTTTCTACTAACTTGCTAATTTTGATGATTCAGGCACCTACACTAGAATTTAAACCATTGCCGGATCACGTCAAGTATCACCTTCCATTCAAGGATCAATTCCATGTCGTGGGTCCTATTCAAGCTTAACTGGAGGTATGGTCCGGCTGGAAGACGTTAAAGCAAGCGCTTCTTGGGAGGCAACCCATGTTTTGTGTTCCTAAAAAACTTTCCTTTTCTACATTTTATTTTGCCATGATTGTCATTTTTATTTGTTGCTTGTTTAATTGTTTTTGGTGTGGGTTTATTTTTGAAACACTGACAGTTATGCAAGGTATTTTTACATTCATAAGAAAAAGAAAGGAACATTAAGCAGGATATTACAAGAGGGAGCCTTCACAAAGGCTGCTTAGGAGAAGTCTCAGTAGTCGGCGAAACCTTAGCAGTCAGCGGAGCCCCAGAAGGAGGAGGTATCGGAGGTTGATCATTTGGAGCTTCACTACGCAGTACAGCCCCAGAAGACGAAGGCAAATGCTGTTGGAACAAACCCACAAACCTCCAATGATCAAGTAAAATCTGACCATCAGATTCCTGTATCTGGTTAATTTTCCTCTTCATGTTTGTGGCATAGCTGTGTGCGAGCTTGTGCAACTGTTTATTCTCATGCTTGAGCCCTCTAATCTCCTGTTTGAGACTTATCACTTCAGCCGCCAACAATTCAACTTGATGGGTTCGAGCAAATAGGCGTTGGGCCATGTTGGACACAGAACCCGCACACTGCACACTAAGAGCCAGAGATTCCTTAACAGCCAACTCATCAGACCGTCTGGAAAGCAGTCTGTTATCTTTAGGAGTGACAAGGTTCCGGGCCACCATCGCAGCTGTCATATCATTCTTCATCACCGAAACCCTAACGGTAAGGGGACCAATATAGGATATGAAGGATGGGCGCCATATGTTGTTTGGAGAAGGCGGGACTGCCTCTTCACCAAGGTTCAAGTCAAAACGACGGTCGGAGGGGCCAGACATTTTCACAGGTGTTAAAGAAAGAAGAGGTCGGACAAGTCAAGATCGTAGAAGTGCAAGAAGAGAGTTTTTACAGGCAGAAATTCAAGTGTGCTTTGAACGTCCTACATACCTCTATGAAAATCAGCACTCGATGGGATTTCACAGATCGAAGAGGCAAGCTCAGAAATCGAAGAGGCCAACTAAAAAAAATCAAAGAGGCGCTAGCTTTCTCAAAAGATGAGCTTGCTCAGAAACCACGCCCAATCTTCTTTTCCAGATTTGTCCGCACTTGTCACATGCAACTCGACGGGATTTCAGAGATCGAAGAGGCAATTCCAGATATCAGAGAGGCATCTGTTTTTGCAGACGTGTCAACATCTGTCACATGCAGAGTAAGCTTTGCGAAAATCACGGCCAGTTTATCGAAGCGCCGATTCCAACCATTTGCTTTTGCAGACGTGTCAACATCTGTCACATGCAGAGTAAGCTTTGCGGAAATCACGACCAATTTGTCGAAGCGCAGATTCCAACCGTCTGCTTTTCCAGACGTGTCAACATCTGTCACATGCAGAGTAAGCTTTGCGGAAATCACGACCAATTTGTCGAAGCGCAGATTCCAACCGTCTGCTTTTCCAGACGTGTCAACATCTGTCACATGCAGAGTAAGCTTTGCGGAAATCACGACCAATTTGTCGAAGCGCAGATTCCAACCGTCTGCTTTTCCAGACGTGTCAACATCTGTCACATGCAGAGTGTGAAGTTTACTATTAAATCATCCAACGGTTGCTGACAAGAGTGAAAAAATAGTACCGGTTATTAATTCCTATAAATGTCATCATTCACCCTCAATTGCAAGGCAGACATACATAACCCCCTTCTTCTCAGAAAATGCCTTTCCAACACACCCTCTCGAGTCACTCAGTGTTCCAAATTCCTTGGGGTACCTCTGCAAACAACTCATCCAAAGCAAAAGTATTTCATATCATGAAGGTTGAAAGCAAGAGTATCCCATATCATGCTTTCTCCTTGTCTTTGATTTAGGACAAGGAGAAAGAGAGCAATCAGCCAGCACTTGGTATCAATCTTCCGATCTGGAACCGACTGCCTAGAACCCCTTCCTGATTGTTTACCTAGCCTTGCTCTTGAGTACTTATCTTCATCATCTTATGCTTCATTAATGAGTAGTGACTATGATTAAGTATGTGCTTAAGCGTAAAGATGGCTAAAATCTGTGGGAATGATGATTTTTAACATGTCATGTGCATTGGAAATCCTTGAGGCGATTGTTGGAAAGTTTAGGTTGTGTTTTACTTGTTTTGCTTCGTTTGTTTACTTTGTTTCGTTTTGTTTTGCTCGAGGACTAGCAAAAGCTAAGTGTGGGGGAATTTGATAGGAGCATATTTATGCGCCTTAGTTTAGCTTGTTCTTGTGCATTTATAAGTGTTTTTCCTTAGTAAAGTAGTCTTTTAAGCTAGTTTTATGTGTTTTCAGGTTTTAAGGGCAAAGTATGCAAAGTGATGCATTTTGGAGCCTTTTGGAGCAAATTAGAGCTTGGAATGAAGATCATATGCTTGGAGCTATGAGGATGGATGAAATTGAAGACTTGAAGATGATGATTCCTGGTTGAATTAGGTTTCCTAGTTGATTTGGGAAACCTAGAAGATTGAATTCCCTACTTGAACAAGGTTTCCTACTTGGAGTAGGAAATGTAAACCCAAATGGCATCAAGTTGCAGCTACAAGGAAAAGATTTCCAAGTCCAAGAAGGAAAGGTTTCCAAGATGAAGTAGGAGAAGAATTCCAAGTCAATGGAGGATTGAGACATGTTTTCCTAATGCTAGAAGGACTTCTAAGTGTTGTAGGACACAAATGAGAAGTTTCTAGGGTGTTCCCCTCCTTGCCGTGAGTTTCCTACATTTCCTATCAATTTTGGGGCTTTCTAGAAGCCCTATCCCTAATCCATACATTGGTGCCGCACCCTAGCCTTCTAGATGCCCTAATCCCTTGCCTTGTAAGGCTTTCTAGAAGCCTTATCCCCCCTTGACCTTTGCCGCACCCTTATTCCCTTATCTCTTAGGATTTCTGATTGTTTTAACCTATTTCCTTGTGGATTTGGCTTTCTAGAAGCCTTAAACCTAATTTACCTAGGGTTAGAAGCCTATATAAAGCAGCCACACCCATCCATTCATTCATTCACTCGACAAAAATCAGAAATTCGCCCAAACCTCTCCACACCTTTGCCGCAGCCACCAAACACCTTTCTCCCTAGTTTTTAAGTTCTTGCGCACCATCCCCTTCCCCTAAACACTACTACATCCCTCCATAACCATTCATCCATACACCTAAGGTCCTAAACCTGTCCCTAGACCCTTTGCCGCACCAAGGAGGAGGAGAAGGAAGCTTGGAAGTTCATGCAATTCAAGTTCGCGTCGCTGGAATTTCTAGGTGTTTCTTTTCCTTTGATTTCAATGTTTAAATTCAATTCTCTTTGTTTTGTGTGTATGAGGAACTAAACCCCCCCTTGGCTAGGGGGGATTCGAAATACATGTTTATGCTTGCGATATGATTTGATTACTTCTAATTGCGTTTCATAAGTTGTGAATTCAATTTACTTATCTATGTGAATTACATTGATTTGTGTGAGTTGGTTGAGAGTGCACGCTTAATTATCATGCATAAAATGAATGCTAGGATATAAGGAAATTTCACCTAATCGTTATGGACTTATATTCACAAGTAGTAAAGGTTGATGATCTCAATCGCGTTAAGTAAATTCTTGGCATAAGTTTCATGCAATCATAGTAACAAGTGCTTCGTCAATGCTTATGGTTTTCATAGAACTTAATGATTCTTGCTTGTATCTCTATTATGAAATCATGTAGGGGACTTGTGGGGAATGCGTTGGGTTGTCGTATGCAATCATCCAATTCAATAATGTTAGGAAAATCTGAAGGTTAATTTAAGGGGACCTAATTAACTTGGGGCGTTGAAAGTTCATGGGTTATTGAAAAGCAATTGGAAATCGTTTTGAATGCAAGTATAACATGTGTGGAGATGAACCCCTTAGCTAGCCTTCCATACATTGTTTTAAGCCAAATTTGTTTTAAAATCTGTTTTGATTTACAAGTTTATGTTTTGCTTTCAATTTCGTAAAAACAAAATCCCCCTTTGTTTCCAAGTGTCAAATTAGTTAGAAAGTGTGTTTGTTTGTGTTTTTAAGTGTTTTGAGTCAAGTTAAAACCTATTTTCGTCAAAATCTTGTTTAGAGTTCAAAACAACCCAGAAAGTGGGTTTAAGGCAGTTTTGAGTGTTTTTGTGTTATTCAGAGTCTTTTGGTTTGTTTTGGTGTTTTAAGTTATAGTTTTACATTCTTTGAGTCTAGTTAGTGTTCTAAACTTGTTTTTACGTTTTTGAGTCAATTCCAAGTGATTTTGCAATCCCTCCTAATCCCCGGCCTAGAACGATCCCTACTTACGTATTTTGCTACAATTGATAAAAAGAGGGTTTAATTTGTGTGCTTATATATTTCGCATCAAATTTTTGGCGCCGTTGCCGGGGATTAGCAACTTTGCTAATCCCTTGGATTGTTATTTTCGTTTTTCTTATTAGATCAGATTCTTATGTTATTTTGTTTCTTGTTTTAGGTACTTGTTTATGACTCGGAGTTCTAATCCGGTTCACGAACATATTTTAGACTTTGACGACGATTTTGAGCGTGAGTTGAGACGTAAGAGGAAGAACCCGGAACCTAGGGAATCAAGTGCAAGTTCCGAGTCCGTTTCTGAATTTGAAGAGGAAGTGGAAGACATGGCAGCGGACAACCGAACGATCAAGGAGCTTTCCGCTTCGGGATTGGATAATGCCACACCTCTATGTATCCAATACCCTAGGGTGGCTCCGGACAAAACTGCCGAGTTCGAATTGAAGTCAAGCTTGTTACATCACATTCCGAAGTACCATGGGCTGTCCATGGAAGATCCGAACAAGCACTTGACGGAGTTTGAAGTCGTTTGCTCAAGCATGAATCCGGTGAACGTGGATGAGAGCATCTTGAAGATGAAGGCCTTTCCCTTTTCTCTCCTAGAGAAGGCGAAAGATTGGTTGTACGAATTGCTCCCGGAACTATCACATCATGGGAGAGCATGAAACGAGCTTTCTTGGAGAAGTTTTTCCCAACTTCTCGAGTCATCCTCCTACGAAAAAGGATAAGTGGCATTCAACAAAATGAAGGTGAATACTTTCCTACTTATTATGAACGTTTTAAATCTCTTGTTGCTTCATGTCCACAACATCAAATGAAGGAGGAACTACTTCTTCAATACTTCTACGAGGGACTTCTACCAATTGAACGTCAAATGTTAGATGCCTCAGCGGGAGGAGCATTGGTGGACAAGACCCCTACGGCTGCAAAGATGTTGACTGCTCATCGAGCGTTTAACGCTCAACAATACGAAGGTGTTGGACAAAGGAGCATGCCACGGCAACATCAAGTCAATGAGGTAAGTGCCATAACCGAACTTCAAAATCAAATGGCTAACCTTACTACGTTGCTTTCTCAGGTGGTGGAAGGTCCAAAAGTCAAACCCGTAGCTTCTTGTGGCGTATGCTCCATGCAAAACCACCATACGGACATGTGCCCACAATTGATCGAGAATGGAGGGTGGGAGACACTCAATGCCGTGGGATATGGCAACCAATACCAATCACGTGGTGATCCATTTTCCAATACTTACAATCCCGGTTGGCGTGATCATCCGAATTTCAAATGGCGAGACCCCAAACAAGGCCAACAACAAAGCGGATTTAGGCAACAACCCCCGAGTTTCTATCAAAAGCCGTTGGCACCACCACAAGCCCAAGCACAACCTGCCCAAAGCAATGCAGGTGATTCAAGTGATAAGATTTTTCAATTACTTACTACTTTGACGCAGGAAGTCCAAACTCAAAACAAAGGGAGGCAAATCCAAGACAAGAGGGTGGACAACTTGGAGAAGCAAGTGGGACAAATTGCCGAGTTCATGGGGCAATTTCGTGAGCAAGGAAGGTTGCCTAGCTCAACGGTGGTCAATCAGAAAGGTGGATTCGAAACTGCAAAAGCTATGCATTTGCGAAGTGGAAACCAAGTCGGATCTGACCTCAAACCATCCAAGTCACGTTCCAACGAGGAGGAAGAGTTGAGAATTGAAGAGGAGGAGCAAAGGCCACTCACGGCCAAGGTGGAACCAACATTGCCGCAAGCTACAAGTGATCCTAATTCGTCCAATTCATCCAATAAAGGTAAAAACGTGTCAAGTTCAGTTCCTACTAATGATTTTCCTGCGAATGTTCCTTTTCCTAGTAGGTTTAAGCAAACAAAGAAAGAAGAAGCGGAAAAGGACATTTTGGAGACGTTTCGGAAAGTTCAAGTCAATATCCCCCTTTTGGATGCAATCAAGCAAGTCCCAAGGTACGCCAAGTTCTTGAAGGAACTTTGCACCAATAGGAGGAGGATTTCAACTAAGGAGGTGGTCAAAGTAGGTGAAAACGTCTCAGCCATCTTACAACGCAAGTTGCCCCCAAAATGCAAAGATCCGGGTAGTTTTACAATTCCGTGTGTTATTGGTAATTCTAGGTTTGAATCTGCCATGTTAGACTTAGGTGCATGATAGGAGCATATTTATGCGACTTAGTTAGCTTGTTTTCTTGCACTTTTATAGTTAGTTTGTGGTTATTATAGTGTTTTAAGCAATGTTCATGTGTTTGTAGGTCCAAATGACAAAGTATGCAAAAAGGTGCAATTTGGAGCCTTTTGGAGCAGTTTTGAGCATAAAATGGATATCACATGGTTGGAGTCAAATGGATGGACGAAATTGAAGATCAAAGGAGGCAAGAAATGAAGAAATGAACATGAAGAACAAAGAGTTCAGAATTGGAAACCAAAGTTTCTAAAGTTGGAAGTTGCTATTCTTGGAGGTTTCCATTCTTGAAAGTTTCTATTCTTGAATTGGAAGTTTCCTAATCCTTTTTCAGCTTTGTTCTAAGCCCTTGCCGCACCTCTCAAGCCTCTTCTCTCTTGGATTCTGATTTGTTAGGCCCTTTTCCTTGTGGATTTGGGTTCTACAAATCCTTTTTAGAAACTAAGTGGGCCAAAACCCTTTTCTTTGTTGATTTAAACCCTAAACCGAATTTGTAGGCCCTAAGCCTTAAAATCTGCTAAGTTTAAACCCTAATCTATCTCCCCTAGGGTTGTGCCGCACCTAACACTTCTAGAAGCCTAAAAATCTGCACAAACCCTAATTATTTTCTCCCTTGGATGGGCCAAGCCTTTTATCTCCAAAACCCTAACCTCTTCCCATCAGATTTTGTGGAAACCCTAGCCCTATAAATAGATGTTTTAAAGCCTAAATTCGTCACCACCCTTCACACCATTCAAAAACACCTTTCCGCAACCCTAATCACCATTCTACATCACAAAACACCATCCTACATCCATATACATCTCTGCCGCACCTTTTGGAGAAAAAGGAGAGCCTAGTCGTGCATTCCATTGATGAAGGAGGGCCTTGTGCGCAAGCCATCTGCATCCTTGGGAGTTTTCATAGTTCTTTCTTCCCTCGTTTCAGTTTCGATGTTTATTTTAATTTGCTTTGCAATTGCTATGAACATGTGGAACTAAACTCTTATTAGTTAGTGGGGAATTTGAAGCCATGGACATATGTTAATATGAATTGATTCCTTTCAGTTATTGTTTCGTAAAACATGAATGCGATTTACTAATCTATGTGATTGATAACTTATTCTTGTGTGTTGATTAAGGAGGCCTACTTAGTTTGCATGCTTGAATCTGATGCTAAATTATAAGGGACTTTCACCTAATCGTTAGGAAATTATAATTACAAGTAGTGGAGATTGCTAGTCACAATCGTGTTAAGTAGATTCTGGCAAAAGTATCATGCAGTTCATAGTTATAATTGCCTTGTCAATGCTTATGATTTCCATGGAATTTAATGATCTTTGAATGTATCTCTATCATGCTGTTCATATAGGGAACTCGAGAAGAATAATTTGGATTGTTGCATGCATTCATCCAATTCAATGAATTTAGGGAAGTCTGAGAGTTAATTTGTGCATTCACGATTAATTTGGGGCATTGTCGTTCATGGTTTAAAGAAACAATACTGGAAATCGATTTATATTGCATATGTTCATGTGTGGAGAAGGATCCTCTAACTAGCTTTTTACCTTTGAATTCATCTTAGTTTCGTTTTAGTTTACTTTGATTTGCAATTTGTTTAGTTTTAATTCAATTTCGTCAGAAATTAAAACCCCTTTTCTGTTTTGTGTTATTAGGTCAGAATCTGTCCTAATTAGGTTCTTTAGAGTGTTTTGAGTCAATATAGGTTAGGATTAGTCCATAAACATTGTTTGGGTCTTAGTTTAGTCTTAAATTCGTCCAATTTCATATCTAGAATCTGTTTTGAGTATAATTGTTAGTATTGTGCTGTTTTGAGTCTTTTAAGTGTTTTTTGAGTTAGTTAAGTTACAATCTGTTTTCTCTTAATCTTTTGGGTCAAAGTAAGTATTAATTTCGTACAAATTACTTGTTAGGTTTAGAATTGAGTCAATTCCACTTAGTTTTGCAGATTTGAGTGTCTTAGGTCAGTTTAGAGTCTATTCTTGTGTTTTTAAGTCTAGTTTAGTGTTTTAGAGTTTAATTTGAGTAGATTAGTAGCCCTAGTTAATCCCCGGTTTAGAACGATGCTTGATTTAGGTGCTTCTATAAATGTTATGCCATATTCCATTTATGCATCTATGAACTTAGGAGCATTGAAAAATGATGGGGTAATAATACAATTGGCCGATAGATCTAACGCCTATCCAAAGGGAGTTTTGGAAGATGTTCTTGTGCAGGTTAATCATTTGGTTTTCCCGGCGGATTTCTATGTCCTCGAAATGGATGAATCGGACCATGCTCCTTCGCTGCCCATTCTACTTGGAAGGCCATTCATGAAGACGGCCCGGACGAAGATTGACGTGTATAGTGGAACTTTGTCCATGGAATTCGATGGGGACGTTGTTAATTTTAATCTTTCTGATTCCATTAAATACCCTAGTGATGACCATTCATGCTTTTCTATTGATATAATTGACTCTTTGGCGCAGGGATATCTCGACGATTTGAATGACGATGCGCTTGAAAAAGTCATTACACGAGGCATGGAACTCAAAACAAAGGGAGCAGATTGCATGCATGCCCACGGCATACAAGATTCATTCCATGCCGTGCCCCCTAGTGAGGAATTACTTGAAGTTGTGGCTGCCCTTGAGTCCTCACCTAAGCTTGATGGTAAGTATACTAACCGTGAGTCCATTCCCATTTCGACTAACAAATTGCTTCCATCTATAATTCAGGCACCTATCCTTGAACTCAAGCCTTTGCCAAGCCATCTGAAGTACATTTTCTTGGGAGAAAATGAAACACTACCTGCCATCATTTCCTCCTCCCTCACGGCACAAGAGGAGGAGAAGTTGCTTCGAGTTTTGAAGGAGTTCAAATCTGCCCTAGGTTGGACATTGGCCGATATTAAAGGTATAAGCCCTACGACTTGTATGCATCACATATTTCTTGAGGAGGGGGCCAAACCAACTAGAGAGGCTCAACGCCGTCTCAACCCTCCTATGATGGAAGTAGTGAAGAAGGAGATCATAAAGCTTCTAGATTGTGGGGTTATCTATCCAATCTCGGATAGTAGGTGGGTTTCGCCGGTTCAATGCGTACCAAAGAAATCCGGAGTGACGGTGGTAGCTAATGCCGAGAATGAGCTTGTCCCTCAACGTATTCAAACCGGTTGGAGGGTGTGCATTGACTATAGGAAGCTAAACACCACCACGAGGAAGGACCACTTCCCATTGCCGTTCATTGACCAAATGCTTGAGAGGTTAGCGGGTTATGCTTTCTATTGTTTTCTTGATGGTTATTCTGGTTATAATCAAATTGTCATTTCACCTGAAGACCAAGAAAAAACCACTTTTACATGCCCGTTTGGTACATTTGCATATCGTCGCATGCCTTTTGGTTTATGTAATGCACCTGCTACATTTCAAAGATGCATGATGAGTATATTTTCTGATTATGTAGAGAAGATAATTGAAGTGTTTATGGATGATTTTAGCGTCTTTGGTGATTCGTTTGATAGTTGCTTGCATAATCTAAGTGTGATCCTAAAACGTTGTGTTGAAACTAACCTTGTTCTTAATTGGGAAAAGTGTTATTTTATGGTTAAACAAGGCATCGTTTTAGGTCATATAATCTCTGAAAAGGGTATTGAGGTTGATAAGTCGAAAATAGATCTTGTACGTCACTTATCCTCTCCGACTTCGGTTAGAGAGGTTCGTTCGTTTCTTGGCCATGCAGGATTTTATCGTAGGTTTATCAAAGATTTCTCGAAGATAGCACAACCTCTTTGCCGACTCCTGCAAAAAGAAGTGGCGTTTGAATTCACCAAGGAGTGCACGGCATCATTCAACCAACTCAAGGAGTTGTTGACCACGGCACCCATCATTGTTCCACCGGATTGGAGTCTACCTTTCGAGCTCATGTGTGATGCGTCCGACTATGCTTTAGGAGCTGTTTTAGGACAAAGAAAGGACAAGAGGCCGCATGTCATCTACCACGCCTCATGGACGTTGAATGATGCATAATTGAACTACTCCACTACAGAAAAAGAACTTCTTGCCGTTGTCTTTGCTTTAGATAAATTTCGATCATATCTAATTGGTACTAAAGTAATTGTTTTCACTGACCATGCAGCGTTGAAGTACTTACTCACCAAAAAGGAGGCCAAGCCACGGCTAATTCGTTGGATGTTGCTACTTCAAGAGTTCGACATCGAGATTCGTGACAAGAAAGGAAGCGAGAACGTGGTGGCTGACCACCTAAGCTGAATGGTGCACAATAAAGAGTCCCTACCCATTGCCGAGACATTCCCCGATGAACAATTGCTGTCCATTAAGGTTAGTGCACCTTGGTATGCTGATATTGTTAATTTTTTGGTGTCAAAACGTATTCCAAGTGAGTTCACTAGGCACCAACGTGATAAACTTAGGCATGATGCACGGTTTTATGTGTGGGATGATCCGTACTTATGGAAATTTTGCCCCGATCAGATTATACGTCGTTGTGTGCACGATTCTGAATGTCATTCAATTTTGAGTTTTTGTCATACATATGCATGTGGAGGGCACTTTGGCACACAACGCACACCCTTCAAGGTGTTACAATGTGGATTCTATTGGCCTAGTATTTTTAAAGATGCTAGAACTTTTTGCTTAACATGTGATAAATGCCAACGAATGGGTGGTATTAGTGCAAGGGACCAAATGCCGCAGGTTTCTATCGTAAATGTTGAAATTTTTTATGTTTGGGGTATTGATTTTATGGGTCCCTTCCCTTCATCGTATGGTTTTATGTATATTTTGCTTGCGGTTGATTATGTGTCGAAATGGGTGGAAGCCAAGGCCACCCAGACTAATGATTCTAAAGTGGTTGCAGATTTTATTAGAACTAACATTTTTGCAAGGTTTGGAATGCCACGAGTGATCATTAGTGATGGAGGGTCACACTTTTGCAATCGGACCATTGAAGCGTTATTGAGGAAATACAGTGTCACCCATAAGGTTTCTACACCTTACCATCCTCAAACGAATGGCCAAGTCGAGGTTTCCAACCGAGAGATCAAGCAAATACTTGAGAAGACCGTTGGGCCAACAAGGAAGGATTGGAGCTTACGGTTAGATGATGCACTTTGGGCCATCAAGAAGTTTAACATGAACCTCGAGGAAGCAGGAAGTCAAAGGAGATTGCAATTGAATGAGCTTGATGAGATACGGCACGAGGCGTACGATAATGCAAGCATTTACAAGCAAAAGACCAAAGCTTTCCATGACAACATGATCCGTGGGAAATCCTTCTCAATTGGGCAGAAAGTGCTATTGTTCAATTCCCGTTTACGTTTGTTTCCCGGTAAGTTACGTTCTAAGTGGATTGGACCGTTTGTTATTACTAATGTTTTTGTTCATGGTGCAGTCCAAATCCAAAGCTTGAAAACAGGACAAGAATTCAAGGTGAACGGGCATCGTTTGAAGCCCTATTATGAAAACTTTGTGGAGCAACCCGTGGAGGACAACTCGTTGGGTGCCGTGGGCCCTAATCTGGAGTGATGAGGCGTTTCGTCCGGCTGTACGACGTTAAAGCAAGCGCTACTTGGGAGGCAACCCATGCATTCAACATAGGAAGACCTAGAGAGCACTCCAATTCCAGATTTGCGTTCCTAAACTCTTCTCTTTGTTGTTTATTTCGTTTCTGCCATGTTTAGTGTGTTAGTTGCTGGTTATTTGTTTATTTGTAATTTGTGTTAGTTGATGCTTAAAACATTGAGGACAATGTTTGATTTAAGTGTGGGGGGGGGGGGAAACCAAAGTCATTACTACAAATTCGTAGGGTTTTATCACCCATAATTTCAAATGTTGTTCCTTGCTGTTTTTAGGTGTTTTTAGGCTGTTTTGGTGTGTTTTAGTATATGTTGTTCTAAAAATCCGGAAATCATATAAAAATTTGAAAACATTGTTTTGAAAACCCAAAAAGAGTTATTTTTGAGTCGTTTTTGTGTGGTTGGTTGTGTCTTAGGGTACCTTCCAACACAATGATGAGGATTCGGTTTGTAATTGCATGGCTGTTAAAGAGAATGATTAACATGGATGAAAGTTTGATTTACTCTTTGTTTATGCTTGGTTGTGGTTATAACTTATGAATTCACATGTAATCATAAAGAAAAAAAAATTAGTTTTTGTAACATGCTTGAAGGAAGGAACTCAAACAAACGCTACAACCTTGTGAGACTTGAGCCTAAACGTTTATTTGGAGAGTTAAAATCTATGCATTGTTGTTTTCTAAAGTCGTTGCATGATCTCATTATTCTTTGCTTGGTTATTACTTAGAAGGCGTTTCATCATTTAGTTCCAAATGCTAGAACTCATGGCAATTTCATTCAAAACATGTTATTGAATTGCATAACACATATTCAAGATGAAGTTAGTAGTTACCACCATAGCCAAAAAGCCAGCATTCCATGCATTTGTTTTTGTAGGTTTAACCTCATTGAGCCTTGTGTAGCCTATGTTCTTTGTTAACCCACATCATCCTCACCTAGCCTAGATTAGGACCATCCATACCCTTGTTCTTAAAGCATAGTTAAGCATGATTCAAATTGAATTCCTTTTGGTCATTGTTGGCAGAAAACAAGTGTGGGGGAATTGAGTTTTGTTGTGGGTGTGCCAAAGTCTTGAATGAGGCACGAAAAAAAAAAAATAAAAAAAAAAAGAAAAGTTGTGAAAAGAATGAAAAGGAGT
>VIEB01001187.1:29991-44311 GCA_006547085.1 Malus baccata | reverse complement strand
TTCAAATTCGTCCAAACCTTGGCTCCAAATATGTGACATGCATTCCAAGCCCAATTTTGCTCCAAAAAGCTCCAAAATGCATCATCTTGCATCCTTTGGCCTTAAAACCTGAAAACACATAAAACTAGCTTAAAAGACTACTTTAACTAAGAAAACACCATGGAAATGCATAAGAACTAGCTAACTAAGGCGCATAAATATGCTCCTATCATAAGGTATTGGCTAACAAAGAAAGGTAAGGATAAACAAACAGTCTTAAAGAATAATCAGCAAAGTAATGAAATTGACACTTAGAATTCACTTTTGCACGCAAAAATCAATGTTTAAACCCAAGGGGAATACTCATGAAAAAGTGTTCCAAAGTATTGTTTGTTGAAGTAAGGGTCCAAAACAATGAATTCGACCCTAAGGAGTTGTCTAAGTTTTCCCTTTGTGTTTTAAAGTTAATTTCTGCAATCTAAGTGAATTCTAAGTCTTAATTCCATTACTTTGCGTACTAATGCTTGAAGAACGTTTGTTTTCCCTATCCTTTCTTTGTTAACCAATACCCCAAGCCCCGTTGCAACCCTTAACTTCTATCTTGAGTGTTATGTGTTTCAATTTGTGGAGTTTGAATTTGGTATGAGCATATGGTGTCACTGGTTCTCGAATCTAAGTAGTAGCATTCCATTCATGAGATCATATCTAAACATGCTTGTTTACTCCGGAAATTGCGTTCTTTGTGATACATATATGTGAGCATTCGTTTTTATATCTACATCAATTCTCTCACATATAACTAGTATAGGGTGTGTAGTTAGAAAATCTGAGTGAAAATAGAGTGCATATCTTGTAAGGATTGAGGGAATTCTCTAAGGCATGTTACTACATTCAAAACATTGTTTTAATTGGTTAATTGTGAACTAGTAAGTAGTGACTATGATTAAGTATGTGCTTAAGTGTTGAGATGATGCAATGCCTAACTCACCATGACATTTGAGTGGATGATTCATCCCCAACTCAACAGAAAATGAGTAGATTGTGCACAGAAATTGAGTGGATGATTCAAGACCTAACCCACCATTATTCTCCACTCAATGCCGTGTGTCACCTACCTATTTTCCACCAGAAAATTGAATTAAACAAGTTCATCCTCTCCCTATAAATACCCATGGCAGCAGCCTCATTAAAATCATCTAGAAATTAATCATTCTCCAAGCCTTTCCTTGCCTCTCCCTACATATCTAAACTCCTTCCCATCCATTCCTCCACATAACCAACCCTTCAAAACATCACTCCAACCTTGTGTTGCAGCAAAGAAGAAGAGGAAAGTTCTTGTACGTGCTTGCTATCCAACATGGATCGTTGGAACGTTTAGGTGTTTTCTTTCTTTTGTTTTCAATGTATAATTCTGTTTATCTTTGTTTTGTGAACATGAGGAACTAAACCCCTATTTAGTTAGGGGGAAGTTTGAAGCCATGAACATGCTTGTGATATGAATTGATTTCTTCCAATTGTGATTTGATAAGTTGTGATTGCAATTCAATTATCTATTTTCTTCATAACTGATTCTTGTATGTTTATTAAGGATGCATACTTAGTTTTCATACATGAATTAGATGCTAGAATATAAATGAGTTTCACCTAATTGTTACAAGTTTATATTCATGAGTAGTGAAGGTTGCTTGTCACAATCGCGTTAATTGAATTCTTGGCAAACGTATCATGCATTCATAGTTACAATTGCCTCGTCAACACTTATGATTTTCATTGAACGTAATGATCTCTGATTGTATCTCTATTATGCATTCATATAGGGGACTTTTAGAGAATAATTTGGATTGTCGCATGCATTCATCCAATTCAATAAGTAAAGGAAAATCTGAGGGTTAATTTGTGCATCACGGTCAATCTGGGGTGTTGAGCATCATAGTTTATAGAAAAGCAATTGGAAATCGATTCATGTACAAGTGTGTCATGTGTGAAGAACGGACCTCTAACTAATCCATCCATCATCTTATTTATCAAATTCGTTTTACAATCTACCTAGCTAAAAATCTATTTAAGTTTTAGTTTATTTGTTTTACTTTCAACTTCACCAAACCCAAATCCCCCTTTTACTTTCTTGTTTTAAAGTCTTTTGTTTACATTTTTAACTTTGTTTCTTTTTGTTTTTAAGTCAGTTTAGAGGTTTTAGCAAGCCCTCCTAATCCCCGGTTTAATTTGAGTGCTTAACTTTCATCGCATCAAATTTTGGCGCCGTTGCCGGGGATTAGCAACTTTGCTAAATCCCCATTGTTTCTTTTTATTTCTTTTTTGTGTGTTTTAATTTTAGTTTTAATTTTATTTGATTTTGTTTATTTCAGGTACTAGTTTATGACTCGTAGTTCTTAACCAGTTCGTGCACATATATCGGAGTTTGACGACAATTTTGAATGAACTTTGAGAAGGAAAAGGAAAGTACCAGAACCTAGTCCACCTAGTTCCAGTTCTGAATCCGAATTTGAAGAAAAGGAGGAGGCAGAAAAAGACATGGAGGTGGACAATCGAACAATCAAAGAACTTTCAGCCTCGAGATTGGACAATGCCGCGCCTCTATGCATCCAATACCCCGCAACAGCCCGAGGAAAGACAGAAGAATTTGAATTGAAGTCAAGCTTGTTACACCACATTCCGAAGTACCATGGGTTGTCCATGGAAGATCCTAACAAACACTTGAAAGAATTCGAGGTGGTGTGTTCGAGCATGACCCCCGTCAATGTCGATGGGAGTATTTTGAAGATGAAAGCCTTCCCTTTTTCTCTCTTGGAAAAGGCGAAGGATTGGTTGTACGAATTGGCGCCCGGAACCGTCACATCATGGGAAAGCATGAAACGGGCCTTCTTGGAGAAGTTTTTCCCAACTTCTCGAGTCATCCTCCTACGGAAAAGGATAAGTGGAATTCAACAAGAGGAAGGTGAATCTTTTCCTACTTATTATGAACGTTTTAAATCTCTTGTTGCTTCTTGTCCACAGCATCAGATGAAGGAGGAACTTCTTTTGCAATACTTCTATGAGGGGCTACTACCTATCGAACGTCAAATGCTAGATGCCTCGGCGGGAGGAGCCTTGGTGGACAAAACCCCCACAGCAGCAAAGACTTTAATTTCCAACCGTGCGTTGAATGCTCAACAATACGAAGGCATTGGACAAAGGAGTAACCCACGACCACATCAAGTCAATGAGGTAAGTGCCATAACCGAACTTCAAAATCAAATGGCTAACCTTACTACTTTGCTTTCTCAGGTGGTGGAAGGTCCAAAAGTGCAAAACGTGGCAGCTTGTGGCGTGTGTTCCATGCAAGGCCACCTTACGGACAAGTGCCCACAGTTGATAGAAAATGGAGGGTGGGAGACCCTCAATGCCGTGGGATTTGGCAACCAATACCAACCAAGGAATGACCCATTTTCCAATACTTACAATCCCGGTTGGCGTGATCATCCAAATTTCAAATGGCGAGAACCCCAACAAGGCCAACAACAAAGCGGATTTAGGCAACAACCGTCGGGTTTCTATCAAAAGCCGTTTGCACCAACTCAACCCCAAGCACAACCTGCCCAAAAGTCAGGTACTTCTATTGATAATGATCAGATTTTGAATTTACTAACTTCTATGGCGCAGAGCATGCAAACTAGGGACAAGAAGGTGGATGAGTTGGAGAAGCAAGTGGGACAAATTGCCGAGTTTATGGGGCAGTTTCGTGAGCAAGGCAAGTTGCCTAGCTCAACCGTAGTGAATCCAAAGGGTGGTTTCGAATCTGCAAAAGCCATAACTTTGCGGAGTGGGAAGCAAGTAGGATCTGACCCCCAACCTTCCAAATCACATTCTAACGAGGTGGAGGAGTTGATAATTGAAGAGGAGGAACAAGGGAAGGCCACAGCAAGGGTGGACACACCAATGCCGCAAGCTTTAAGTGGGCCTAAACTATCCAATTCGTCCAAGGAAGGTAAGAACGTGTCAAATTCAGTTCCTACTAATGTTTTTCCTTCGAATGCTCCTTTTGCAAATAGGTTTAAGCAAACAAAGAAAGAAGAAGCTGAAAAGGACATTCTAGAGACATTCCGGAAAGTTCAAGTCAACATTCCCCTTTTGGACGCAATCAAGCAAGTCCCGAGGTACGCCAAGTTCTTAAAGGAACTATGCACCATAAGAAAGAGGATTTCAACCAAGGAAGTTGTGAAAGTAGGTGAGAATGTGTCGGCCATTTTGCAACGCAAACTGCCCCCCAAATGCAAAGATCCGGGTAGTTTTACGATTCCTTGTGTCATTGGTAATACTAGGTTTGAATCTGCCATGCTAGACTTAGGTGCATCAATAAATGTTTTGCCATATTCAATTTATGCATCTATGAACCTAGGAGAGTTGAAAAACGATGGGGTAATCATACAATTGGCCGATAGATCTAATGCCTATCCAAAGGGAGTTTTGGAAGATGTTTTGGTGCAGGTTAATCATTTGATCTTCCCGGCGGATTTCTATGTACTTGAGATGGACGAATCGGACCATGCCCCGTCATTGCCCATCCTCCTTGGAAGGCCATTTTTGAAAACTGCTCGTACGAAGATTGACGTATTTAATGGCACTTTGACGATGGAATTTGATGGGGAAGTTATCAATTTCAATCTCTCTGATTCTATGAAGTTTCCTAATGAAAATCATTCATGTTTTGCTCTTGACATAATTGATTCTTTGGCGCAGGACCATTTTGACAATTTGAAGGACGATGCACTTGAATTGGTCATTGCACAAGGAATGGACATGAAAAACATTGAAACAGCCACCAAGGAACCCCACGGCAAGAATGAGGAGTCCATTGCTGTGCCCCCTAGTGAGGAAGTCATTGAGATGATGGCTGCCCTTGAGTCATTGCCATCACAATCCGGTAAGTTTTTGAAACCTATTTTAAGTTCAGTTTCGACTAATAAACTGCTTCCCTCAGTTGTGCAGCCACCTACACTTGAACTTAAGCCGTTGCCTAGTCACTTGAAATACGTTTTCTTGGGAGAAGATGAGACATTGCCCGTCATTATCTCATCCTCACTCACGGCACTAGAAGAGAGCAAGTTAGTGAGGGTGCTAAAGGAGTACAAAACGGCCATTGGATGGACATTGGCCGACATCAAGGGAATTAGCCCAACAACGTGCATGCATCGCATACTTTTGGAGGAGGTGTCTAAAACATCTCGAGAGGCTCAACGTCGTCTTAACCCTCCTATGATGGAAGTTGTGAAAAAGGAGATCATAAAGCTTCTAGATTGTGGAGTTATCTATCCAATCTCGGATAGTAGGTGGGTTTCACCCGTGCAATGCGTACCAAAGAAATCCGGAGTGATAGTGGTAACTAATGTCGAGAATGAGCTTGTTCCTCAACGCATTCAAACCGGTTGGAGGGTGTGCATCGACTATAGGAAGCTAAACGCCACCACGAGGAAGGACCACTTCCCATTGCCATTCATTGACCAAATGCTTGAGAGGTTAGTGGGTTATGCTTTCTATTGTTTTCTTGACGGTTATTCTGGTTATAATCAAATTGTCATTGCACCCGAGGACCAAGAAAAAACCACTTTTACATGTCCATTTGGTACATTTGCATATCGTCGCATGCCTTTTGGTTTATGTAATGCACCTGCTACATTTCAAAGATGCATGATGAGCATATTTTCCGATTATGTAGAGAAAATAATTGAAGTTTTTATGGATGATTTTAGCGTCTTTGGTGATTCTTTTGATGGTTGCTTGCATAATCTAAGTTTGATCTTAAAACGTTGCGTTGAAACTAACCTTGTTCTTAATTGGGAAAAGTGTCATTTAATGGTTAAACAAGGCATAGTTTTAGGACATATTATCTCTGAAAACGGCATTGAGGTGGATAAGTCCCAAATAGATCTAGTACGTCACTTACCCTCTCCGACTTCGGTTAGAGAGGTTCGTTCATTTCTTGGTCATGCAGGATTTTATCGTAGGTTTATCAAAGATTTTTCGAAGATAGCACAACCTCTTTGCCATCTCCTACAAAAAGAAGTGGCGTTTGAATTCACCAAGGAGTGCACGGCATCATTCAATCAACTCAAGGAGTTGTTGACCACGGCACCCATCATTGTTCCACCAGATTGGAGCCTACCTTTCGAGCTTATGTGCGATGCATCCGACTACGCTTTAGGGGCTGTTTTGGGACAAAGGAAGGACAAAAAGCCACACGTCATCTACTATGCCTCACGGACGTTGAATGATGCACAATTGAACTATTCCACTACAGAAAAAGAACTTCTTGCCGTTGTTTTTGCTTTAGATAAGTTTAGATCATATCTAATTGGTACTAAAGTAATTGTTTTCACTGACCATGCAGCATTGAAGTACTTGCTCACCAAAAAGGAGGCCAAGCCACGGCTAATTTGGTGGATGTTGCTACTTCAAGAGTTCGACATAGAGATTCGTGACAAGAAGGGAAGTGAGAACGTAGTGGCTGCCCACTTGAGCCGAATGGTGCATAATGAGGAGGCTTTGCCGATTTTGGAGACATTCCCCGATGAACAATTGATGTCCATAAAGGTTAGTGAGCCTTGGTATGCTGATTTGGTGAACTTTTTGGTGACAAAACGAATTCCAAGCACTTACACTAGGCACCAACGTGATAAACTTAGGCATGATGCACGGTTTTATGTGTGGGATGATCCATATTTGTGGAAATTTTGCCCGGATCAAATTGTTCGTCGTTGTGTGCATGATTCTGAATTTCGTTCAATTTTAAGTTTTTGTCACACATATGCATGTGGTGGGCAATTTGGCACACAAAGAACTGCC
The DNA here is from genome assembly GCA_006547085.1 of Malus baccata. Classification (NCBI taxonomy): domain Eukaryota; kingdom Viridiplantae; phylum Streptophyta; class Magnoliopsida; order Rosales; family Rosaceae; genus Malus; species Malus baccata. The sequence continues at coordinate 37,492 of VIEB01001187.1, read as the reverse complement.
CTTAAGGTATTACAATGTGGATTTTATTGGCCTAGTATTTTTAAGGATGCTAGAACTTTTTGCTTAACATGTGATAAATGCCAACGAATGGGTAACATTGGTGCTAGGGACCAAATGCCGCAGGTTTCTATCCTAAATGTTGAAATTTTCGATGTTTGGGGTATTGATTTTATGGGTCCCTTTCCTTCTTCGTATGGTTTTATATATATTTTGCTTGCGGTTGATTATGTGTCAAAGTGGGTGGAAGCAAAGGCCACCCGGACTAATGATTCTAAAGTGGTTGCAGATTTTATTAGAACTAACATTTTTGCAAGGTTTGGCATGCCACGAGTGATCATTAGTGATGGAGGGTCACACTTTTGCAACCGGACCATTAAGGCGTTATTGAGGAAATACAATGTCAATCACAAGGTTTCTACGCCTTATCATCCTCAAACTAATGGCCAAGCCGAGGTTTCCAACCGTGAGATCAAGCAAATCCTAGAGAAGACCGTTGGGCCAACGAGGAAGGATTGGAGTTTACGGTTAGATGATGCACTTTGGGCGTATCGTACGGCGTACAAGACACCCATTGGAATGTCCCCCTTTCGGCTTGTCTATGGCAAACTGTGCCATCTCCCCATTGAGTTGAAGCACAAAGCTCATTGGGCCGTCAAGAAGTTTAACATGAACCTCGATGAAGCGGGAAGTCACCGGAAGTTCCAATTGAATGAGCTTGATGAGATACGGCACGAGGCATACGAGAACGCAAGCATTTACAAGGAAAAGACTATGGCGTTCCATGATAAGATGATTAGAGGCAAAACGTTCGCAATTGGGCAGAAAGTGCTATTGTTCAATTCCCATTTACGTTTGTTTCTCGGTAAGTTACGTTCCAAGTGGATTGGACCTTTTGTTATTACTAATGTTTTTGTTCATGGTGCAGTAAAAATCCAAAGCTTGAAAACGGGACACGAATTCAAGGTGAACGGGCATCGTTTGAAGTCGTACTACGAGAACTTTGAGGAGCATACCGTGGATAACATTCCCTTGCATGCCGTGGACTCCATTGGGGAGTGAATGGGTTCTTCGTCCGGCTGTACGACGTTAAAGCAAGCGCTACTTGGGAGGCAACCCATGCATGCAACAAAGGAAGACCTAGAGAGCACTCCAAATTCCAGATTTGCGTTCCTAAACCCTTCCCTTTGTTGTTGTTTTCATTTATGCCATGTTAAATTGCTTAGTTGCTGTTTTGTTTGTTTGTTTGTTTGTTTGTTATTTGTGTTAGTCTATGCTTGAAACATTGAGGACAATGTTTGATTTAAGTGTGGGGGGAGTAACCAAAGTGTTTTGATGCAAATTCGGGTTTTCTCACTCATAATTTCTAATGTTGTTTTTCACTGTTTTTAAGCCTTTTTAAGCTGTTTTGTTGTGTTTTAGTGTGTTTTGAGTCAAAAATTCGAAAATCCCATAAAAATTTGAAAAATTGTTTTAAAAACCCAACTTTGTTTGTGTCTTAGGGTACCTTCCAACACAATGATGAGGATTCGGTTTGTAATTGCATGACGGTTAAAGAAAGTTATAAACATGGATAAAAGTTTGATTTACTCTTTGGTTTATGCTTGGTTGTGGTTATAACTTATGAATTCACATGTAATCATAAAGGAAAAATTAGTTTTTGTAACATGCTTGAAGGAAGGAACTCAAATTAACGCTACAACCTTGTGAAACTTGAGCCTAAACGTTTATTTGGAGAGTCAAAATCTGTGCATTCTTTGTTTTCTAAAGTCGTTGCATGATCTCATTATTCTTTGCTTGGTTGCTACTTAGAAGGCGTTTCATCATTTAGTTCCAAACACTAGAACTCATGCCCATTTCATTCAAAGCATGTTATTGATTAGCATAACACATATTCAAGATAAAGTTGTGTAGTGACCACCACCTTAGCCAAAAAGCCATGAATCCCTATGTCATTATGTTTTGTAGGTGTTAACCCCATTGAGCCTTGTTTAGCCTTTTCTTTGTTAACCCACATTACCCTCACCTGGCTTAGATTAGGACTATCCATACCCTCGTTCTTTAAGTATAGTAAGCATGATTCAAATTGAATTCCTTTGTGGCAGAAACCAAGTGTGGGGGAAGTTTTTATTTTGTCAATTGTGTGCCATAGGCACGGGTAGAAAGAAAAAAAAAAAACAACGAGATTAGTGAGGTCCCAAGGAAGCTCGGAGTGCTTCGTTGGAAGTTTTTGGACGTAAGAACACGGAGATCGACAAGTTCAAAGTTTGGCCGGAGCTTTCGAGGCTCTTTCCGGCGAATCCCCGGCGAGTTAGGAGTTGAGGTAGGTATCAATCTCTTCGTCTCGTCAAGTACTACAACTTTCCTTTTTGTTTCACTCAATTTCGTTGAGTATTGAAGAAGTTATACTCATTTGAAATTTACCCAGTTTCCGGCGACCTCCGAGGCTTTCGAGGAAGTTTCCGGCCAAACCACGGCGAACTGGGTGTTGTGCAAGGTACCATTCTCTTTGTCTCTTCAAGGGCTACAACTTTCGTTTTTGAATCACTTGATTTCGTTGAGAAATGACAAAGTTATGGCAATTTGAAAAACTGCCCAGAAAACGGCCGCCGGAAAAACCAGTCCGGCGACCCAAGGAAGAAGAAGGTGCTACAGTAAAAAAAAAATAAAGATAAAATTATTTTAAAAATATGTCGACGTCCGTGACGTCGAGTAGATCACCGTGGTATATTCATATACCCAAATTGAGCACCGTATGAGAAAGTTATTAAGGATTGTTGGTTAGGTGTTCGAATAACGTTTTATAGTTTTCACATTTAGGTGAAAATGTGAATTGACGATCCGACCGTTGGATCGTTACCAAACTTTGATACGTTGTAATACGTAATATTTGAGGATTATTGGAACTTACGGATTGGGAATCCGATTTACGGATCTTCCGGAATTGGAGTTGTAAGTCCATAATATAAAATGTTAACCGTCACTTAGTTTTGGAAATTGACGGAGATCCGACCGTTGGATGGTGATGAAATTTTAGGATGTTGTCCTAGAGATATATTGTGGACCTCTGGAAGTTATGGATTTAAAATCTGAGTGGCAGATCTTCCGGATCGATCTACGTAGTGACGTATTTTATATAAGTTATATTCTATCGATATGAATTCTGAGGTTGGATTTGATTACTATTCTAGGCGGCGATCGTCGTGACGCCTTGATGTGTGGTGCTAGGGAGTTGTTGGACGAACTCCAGGTGAGTGGGCAGTTTTGTTTTCCGTATATATATATACTTGACGTTTCCCAGAAATTGAATTGAAATGAAAATATGTTTAAAATGAAATGCATATGAGTTATGTGGAAAAACGGGAAGTGAAATACCATGCATAGAATTGATATGAAAAGTATATAGAAATGTGAGTTGAAATGCCATGCATGAATTAATATATGATGCATATGTATGAATTGGTGCGGTGGACGCACAAGTAAGAATTTATTTATGATGCATATGTATGAAATGGTGCGGTGGACGCACAGGTGAGTATTTATTTCTGTTATGATGATGTTGATGTATATTGAGCTCAAATCCTGCACCATAGTTTAGTGCTTATAGTATTCACCGCATCGCACGCTCGCCTTGGATCCAAGTAGATGCTAGTCGTACAGTCCACGCGGAGTGGGTACGACAGGCCAGTCGCGAGAGTGTTAGTGAGATTCCGACTGGTGGGTGACCTTAGATATGTGCACAGATGATTTATGAGAAGCACTAGAGCGTAACTTATGTGCAGAAGGCCGGACAGGTCACGCGGAGTGACTCCGGCAGAGTGTGAGAGTGATAGATTTTGAGCTCTAGGTTCAACCGGGCTAATAGAGGGCCTCCGGTTGATTACTTTATTGCACCTGATATGATTTATGTTGATGCATTCATACCTTATTACTGTTGAGATGATATGGCATGGCATAATTAATATGAGAAATGTTGACTACGAGGAATTCGACGGTGTTCTGACAGATTGGACAAAAAATTAGGACTCACGTTCGGGTGTATCAACTTATAAATTGTATCTTAAAGCTTCCGTACTGTGCAAATGGTTACGTCACTCTCACGTGACGGCCAGCATGCCCTCCTTCGGGACTGGGTGTGTCAGTGCCACCTTGTTGTTTTCCACCAGAAAATTGAATTAAACAAGTCCATCCTATCCCTATAAATACCCATGGCAGCAGCCTCATTAAAATCATCCAGAAATTAATCATTCTCCAAGCCTTTCCTTGCCTCACCCTACATATCTAAACTCCTCCCCATCCATTCCTCCACATAACCAACCCTTCAAAACATCGCACAAGCTCATCTTCGGCATTCTTCACCACAGTGACTCCTGACTTCTTCGGGACAACTTGAACCGGTGAGACCCAACGGCTATCCGAGATTGGATAAATCACTCCACAATCGATACGCTTTATAATCTCCTTTTTCACAACTTCCATCATTGGAGGGTTGAGTCGGCGTTGAGCCTCTTGAGTTGGTTTAGCCCCCTCCTCTAGAAATATGCGATGCATGTATGTTGTAGGGCTAATTCCCTTAATATCGGCCAATGTCCATCCGATGGCTGTTTTGTGCTCTTTCAACACCCGAATCAACTTTTCTTCCTCTAAGGTCGTGAGTGATGAAGAGACAATGACGGGCAACGTCTCTTCATCTCCCAAGAATACATACTTTAAATGATCCGGCAATGGTTTAAGTTCAAGAACGGGGGCCTGAATGACAGAAGGTAACAACGTATTAGTGGAAACGGGAATTGGAATTGGGTTAGAAGGCTTACCACGATGTTGTGGCAATGAATCAAAGGCAGCCACAAGCTCGACATGCTCCTCCTTATGTACGGCCAGATTGGGTTGCATTGCAAGTCCTTGTGCAATTGTTGTTTCGAGGGGTTCGTCTTCCAACATATCAAGATAATCCTGCGCCAATTCGTCCAATACATCAATAGAAAAACAAGAATGATCATCTTTAGGAAATTTCATAGCTTCAGAAATGTTAAAATTAATAATCTCCCCATCAAATTCCATTGTTAACGTCCCTTTGAACACATCGATCTTGGTGCGTGCTGTTTTCATGAAGGGCCTCCCAAGTAGAATCGGCAATGGGGTGACATTTGGTGAGTCCTCCATCTCTAAAACATAGAAATCCGCTGGAAATATCAAGTTATCCACCTGCACCAACATATCTTCCAAAACTCCTTTCGGATATGCATTAGAACGATCGGCTAATTGAATTATAACACCATCGTTTTTAAGTTCTCCTAAGTTCATGGATGCATATATTGAGTATGGCATGACGTTAATTGAAGCTCCTAGATCTAACATAGCATGTTCAAATTTAGTATTGCCTATAACACATGGAATTGTAAAACTACCTGGATCTTTGCATTTAGGGGGTAGTTTTCTTTGCAAAACAGCGGAAACATTCTCACTTACCTGGACCACCTCTTTGTTCGAAATTCTCCTTCTTGTTGTACATAGTTCTTTCAAAAACTTTGCGTACCTTGGTACTTGCTTAATTGCGTCAAGAAGAGGTATATTGACTTGCACTTTCCGAAATGTCTCCAAAATGTCTTTCTCGTTCTCCTCCTTCTTGGATTGCTTCAACCTGCTAGGAAAAGGCACATTTAATGGAATAGAACTAGAAGAATTCGGTTTTGAGCTTACCTTGGCTGAGTTATATGGTTGGGAATTGCAAGAAGGTTGCGGCAAAGGGTGTTCCATCCTTGTCGTGGTTGGGGGTTGGGGTTCTTCCTCAAACAGTAGCTTTTCATCCTCTTTTTGACTTGAATTGGATGCTTGGGGTTCGGTTCCAACTTGTTTGCCACTCCTTAATGTAATTGCTTTGGCGGTTTCGAATCCCCCTTTTGGATTTGCAACGGTTGAACTAGGGAGTCTTCCTTGGTCTCGAAACTGTCCTACAAACTCCGCAATTTGCCCTATTTGCTTTTCCAAGTGATCCACCCTTTTAGCTTGGCTTTGCAATGCTGTTGTTTGATTCTCTTGCCCCTGAGACAAAGTGTTGAGTAATTTAAGAATTGCATCATTATCCAAGGATGTACCTGAATTTGTTGGGGCAGATTGTATTTGAGTTTGATTTGGTGCGAATGGCTTTTGATAGAAACTCGGGGGTTGTTGCCGAAATGTGTTTTGTTGTTGGCCTTGTTGGGGTTCTTGCCATTTGAAATTTGGATGATCACGCCAACCGGGATTGTAGGTGTTAGAAAAGGGATCATTCCTTTGTTGGTATTGTTGCCCAAAGCCCACGGCATTGAGGGTCTCCCACCCTCCGTTCTCGATCAATTATGGGCATGTGTCCGCAGGGTGTCCTTGCATGGAACATACGCCACACGCACTTACATTTTGAACTTTTGGCCCTTCCAAAACCTGAGAAAGCAAAGTAGTAAGGTTAGCCATTTGATTTTGAAGTTCGGTTATGGCACTTACCTCATTCACTTGGTGTTGCCATGTGGTGTTTCTTTGTCCAACGCCTTCGTATTGTTGAGCGTTCAACGCTCGATTGGCAATCAAAGTCTTTGCTGCCGTGGGAGTCTTGTCCACCAACGCTCCTTCCGCCGAGGCATCTAGCATTTGTCGTTCGATTGGTAGAAGTCCCTCGTAGAAGTATTGTAGAAGAAGCTCCTCTTTCATTTGATGTTGTGGACAAGAAGCAACAAGAGATTTAAAACGTTCATAATATGTAGTAAAAGACTCACCTTCTTCGTGTTGAATTCCACTTATCCTTTTTCGTAGGAGGATGACTCGAGAAGTTGGGAAAAACTTCTCCAAGAAAGCTCGTTTCATGCTCTCCCAAGATGTGACCGTTCCGATAGCTAATTCATATAACCAATCTTTCGCCTTGTCCATGAGAGAAAAGGGAAAGGCCTTCATCTTCAATATACTCCCGTCGACATTGATTAGAGTCATGCTTGAACACACCACCTCGAACTCTTTCAAGTGCTTGTTAGGATCCTCCATGGACAACCCATGGTACTTCGGAATATGGTGTAGTAAACTTGACTTCAATTCGAACTCGGCAGTTTTGTCCGGAGCTGCCCTAGGGTATTGGATGCATAGAGGTGTGGCATTATCCAATCCCGAAGCAGAAAGCTCCTTGATCGTTCGGTTGTCCGCTGCCATGTCTTCCACTTCTTCTTCAAATTCAGAAACGGACTCGGAACTTGCACTTGATTCACTAGGTTCCGGGTTCTTCCTCTTTCGTCTCAACTCTCGTTCAAAATCGTCGTCAAAGTCCAAGATGTGTTCACGAACCGGATGAGAGCTCCGAGTCATAAACTAGTACCTAAAAACAAGAAACAAAAACAAAGTAAAAATCTGGACTCAATTAAACAAATTGAAATAAAACAATCCAAGGGATTAGCAACTTTGCTAATCCCCGGCAACGGCGCCAAAATTTGATATGAAAATTATGTTGACACACAAATTAACCCTCTTTTTATCAATTGTAGTA
>VIEB01001187.1:6655-28594 GCA_006547085.1 Malus baccata | reverse complement strand
TGTTTGGATAAGATAAGCTAAGATAAGGTTACGGATGAGGTTTTGGATAAGATCCTTCTCTTGGCTGATTCTTTGGCTTTAATTCTTCTTCTTCATGTAGGAATACTTGCTTGAGTAGGAAACTTCATTCGTCTAGGAATCCATCTTCAATTAGGACTCCTACATTGATTAGGAATCCTTCTTCATTTAGGAATCCTTCATGTAAGCCCTTTCCTACATCAACTAGGAAACTTTGTATCTTCAATTCTTCAACTTTGAAATTCCTTCCTAGCTTCATCAATCCTTCAAATTCTTTCATCCCTTGTGCTTCATATGCATGAACTCCATTGTAGCCCAATTTTGCTCCAAAATGCTCCAAATTGCATCTTTTTGCTCACTTTGTCTCTAAAACCTGAAAACACATGAAAATAGCTTAAAAGACTAACTTAACTAAGAAAACACAACATAAATGCATAAGAACTAACTAACTAAGGTGCATAAATATGCTCCTATCAGAGAGAGAGAGGGCTACGGGATAGAGAGAGAGAGAGAGAAGGGGTTTTGATAACCACATTGAATCCACACCATCCATTTTTCTAAATCCCTAACCAAATTAACAATCCAACTTATCTTATTATTTTCCTCCAAAACATATCTAAAATTAAACTACATAATGTCTCACACACACGTACCTTAATGCCCGTTGAGGGTAAATCCGTCATTTTACTTTCTCGACATAAAAGTTTCGGGACGGGCTGCGACATATGATCCATTAGGTTCCAATTAGCAAGGCAGTGGGTGATTGTTACTCTTAAAGATCGATTGTGAATTGAAACTACATTTCAATACTCCCTATGATAAAGATTAGTGTTTGCTAATCTTCAGGGCTTCCACAAACCATGAGTGACACCTAACAGTATGTCATGGCTTCTTAAGCTAAGTAGAAGTGGTTGGATAACTTATCAAGTTACAATTACAATGCAATACGGTCATTCTCTAATACAATACTCTTAATCACATTGTTTGAGTGATGGTTTGTTTCATGTCTACTATCTAATGTGATACTTCTCTATATAATTCAATTGAATATGATTTGAAACAAACTTCCTAAGTCATATTTGTATGTTTTGGCCAAAGACTCGAAAATCATATCTTAGAGTATTCTCCCTCCACCATGGAAGTTTAGAGATCCCTTGTTGTGCATTCAAATGCCTACATGACTAGATAGCTTGACCCCAACAATGTTGTGGACACTTTCAATGGAATGCCTTTAACATGATCAAAGATCACGGACCTAACCATTAGACATCTATGATGCCTCAGGTCAAAAGACTACTTTGCATATTGCAACTTTTGAGTTCTTACATGACATGTATGTTTGAACTCTCTGTTGATCATAGTTCAATGTACTCGATTACCTTTTGAGCACCTATGTGTTTGTCTCAGTGTCCAACACTAAATGACTTGAGACTAGTCATACTCACGCTTGAGTTAACATAACATATACTAGCCTTAGGGGATTGTCAATGCCCAATCAGTAATCCTATGGCTAGGAACGTTTTAGGAATGAACATAAGAGTAGTTCAACACAATAAGTATTCTAAAAGCTATTACATCAAATGAGTGGCTTTATGGGCATACTTCCAACAATCTCTCACTTGCACTCAAAGCCACCTTCTCATGTATCTAATACCCATTTTTTCCATATGGTGGTCAAGTTGGATTTGAGACATTGGCTTTGTCAGTGGATCTGCTACGTTTTCGTACTTGTGAATTAATTATTATAATTTTTTAATGTGTATGGAATTGTTAAATTACTTGATATTTTTATTTTTTGATATATTTTTTAATTTTTTAATATAATAATACAATAATACATTGTAATATACAATATATAATAATATAAAATACATTATACTATTGTATTTTATAGTAAGTTTTTTTAGTAGTTTAAAAAATGAAAATCATCAAAATAACTTTTTCCTTAACATATTGAAAAGGGTTACCCGCGTGTCACTGATAGGAGCATGTTTATGCTACTGAGTTAGCTTGTTCTCATGCATTTATGTTGTTATTTCTTAGTTAATTATGTATTTTAAGCTATTTTCGTGTGTTTGTAGGTCCATAGGCCTTATAAAGCAATACGATGCATTTTGGTGCATTTTGGAGCAGTTTTGGGCTTGGAATGAATAGCACATGCATGGAGCAAGGTGGATGGACGAAATTGAAGACTAAAGAAAGAGGCTAGGAATGTGTTAAAGAGAAAGAAGAATTAATGTAAAAATGACAAAGAGCTCAACCACAAAGGGGTGTCACTCCACCATTCACCTTTCCATCATTGTCGTGCACCACCATTGCACTCCCTTTGGATTCCTATGCCATGCATCATCATCCATGTTCCCTCCATTGACTCATTTGTTGCATCATTCCACTTCCTTTCCCTTGTCTACCATGTGCACAATATCTTTTCACCTTCTTGCACTCATTGATTCACCACTTACTTACCTTTCCACCCATGCCATGCATAATCACCCTTGTCCCCTCCATCATTTCAGATTTCATGCATCATTACATTGAATCATTGCACTCAATTACTACACCATTCCTTGTTCCCTCCATTATTTCAGATTTATGCATCATTACATTGAATCATTGCACTCAATTGCTACACCATTCCTTGTTCCCTCCATCATTTCGAATTTCATGCATCATTACATTGAATCATTGCACTCAATTGCTACACCATTCCTTGTTCCCTCCATCATTTCAGATTTCATGCATCATTACATTGCATCATTGCACTCAATTGCTACACCACTCCATGTTCCCCTCCATTGCCATGCACTTCCTCTATAAAAGGAATTGTGTGTAACATAAATTTAATTCATACTTGGTTAGATCATTCACTCCCATTTCAACACAACCTTCATCCAAACACATCCATTCATCTTCACATCCATTCCTCCATACAAACAAACCTTCAAACACTCACCAACACCTTGTGCCGTAGCAAATGAAGGGAAGGAAAGTGCTTGGACAGGCTTGCTGTCCAACTTGGATCGTTGGAGCGTTTAGGTGTTTTCTTTCTTTTGTTTCTAATGTTTAAATTCATTTCCTTTCATTTTGTTATGAATTAAATTTATGTTACACACAATTCCTTTTATAGAGGAAGTGCATGGCAATGGAGGGGAACATGGAGTGGTGTAGCAATTGAGTGCAATGATGCAATGTAATGATGCATGAAATCTGAAATGATGGAGGGAACAAGGAATGGTGTAGAAATTGAGTGCAATGATTCAATGTACAAACAAACCTTCAAACACTCACCAACACCTTGTGCCGTAGCAAATGAAGGGAAGGAAAGTGCTTAGACAGGCTTGCTGTCCAACTTGGATCGTTGGAGCGTTTAGGTGTTTTCTTTCTTTTGTTTCTAATGTTTAAATTCATTTCCTTTCATTTTGTTGTAAATATGAGTGGCTAAACCCCTCTTGGCTAGGGGTGATTTCAAAGCCATGATTATGTGTGCAATATAATTTAATAAATTCCAGTTATGAACTCTTGAATTGTGAATGCAATTGGCTTAAGTATTTGATTGATAACTTATTTGTATTTGTTAATTAAGGGTCGACACTTAATTGGCATGCATAAATCCGTTGCTAGAATATAAGGAAGTTTCACATAATCGTTACAAACTTATATTCACATGTAGTGAATGCTTATAAACGATCGCGTTAAGTTCAATTCCTAGCATGAGTGACATGATGTCATAGTTGCAAGTGCTTTGTCAATGCTTATGATTTTCATTAAACGTAATGATCTTTGATTGTATCTCTATTATGATGTCATGTAAGGAACTTTTGAAGAATGTTTTGGGTTGTCGAATGATGTCATCCAATCCAATAAAACAAGGAAAATCTGATAGTTAATTAGTGATGTCACGGTTAATTTGGAGCATTGTCATTCATAGTTCAATGAAGTAGTAACTGGAAATCGAGTTGTTTGCATACATATCATGTGTGGAGAAAAATCCTCTAGCTATCCCATCCATCATCTTATTTCTCACATTCGTTTTACAATCTGTGTAGTTTTTCATACTTGTTTGTTTGTTTCAACTTCATCCAAACCGAAACCCCCCTTTTAGTTTCTTGTTTCAAAGTGTTTCAAATCTGTTTTAGTTTGTGTTTTTAAGTGTTTTGATTCAAGTAAAAGTCAATTTTCGTCCAACGTCATTCCTAGTGTCTAGTTTAAGTTTATTTGGTTGTTTTAAGCTGTTTTGAGTATTTTAAGTTTGCTTTAAGTCTTGTGAGTCTTGTTAAGTGTTTTTAAGTTTAGTTTTACGTTTTTGAGTCACTTTAGAGGTTATTAGCAAGCCCTCCTAATCCCCGGTCCAGAACGATCCCTACTTATACTTGTACTACAATTGTAAAAAAAGGGTTAAATTTGTGTGTTAAGATAATTTTCTCATTAGTCACCTTCATGTAAACTTGTTAAGGACCTACTATTATAGGGTCCTTATCGTGTGGCAATAATGACCTGATTAGTTATCATGTTGACCCAAAACCCATTATTCTTGTGTTGTGTACGTGTTGTGTAAGAAATTGCCAGATCAAGTTTGAGCTATTTTCAGTTGACCATATTAATCACTCTTTACTCTTCTACCGCACTATAACTCTTGCGACTTGCCAATGTTTGTTTAGTCAAACAATGAGTTTAAAAAAAAAAAAAAAGGAATCAGCTAGTGGCTTGGCCATGACAGTCAACTTTTCGGGGGCTGGGAATACTCATAGAGGGATTTTAGCCTTCCTTTGGCCACCATCGTGCGATTCACTAGCATTAGTGATCGAAACCAAGACATGTTGTGTGGAATATGAGCTTGGAATTCATCTCCAACCACTGAGTCATCATGTGATGGTTAAAAAGATTTGATTCTCGAAATTATAAGAAAGTGTAAATTAGACAAAAAGCGATGTACAAAAACCACTCCTGTTCTCCAATAGCAAATGAAATTATTCTCAACATTGAGTTCCTAGCCCTATGTTCATGGTTTGAAATTATTGCCTCCACTATATAATTGTAATAATTTCCTACCTGCGTTCATCCTATTTTAAGTATTTTTAAGAGAAATTCAACTTTCGAGGTAAGCATTGATGCCTAGTTTCATTAGATTAGCATAGGGTAAGCACTGCCATGCATCTTCAAAGAAATTTTAGAGAAAGGCTTTGACTATAAACACAAAAATTTTGTAATGAATGAAACAAGAACACATGTACAAGTAGTAGATTTGTATTGGTGAATTTGTAGGGTTACAATCTCTATTTACAATTTTTCTCTGAATCAATCTTTAAATTTGATGTAGATGCATAGGTTGTTTATCCAAGGGTTGCAATGACTTGATCTCGGACAAACGATTGAATGATTGCTTCAAGTTTTGAGCTTGAAACAATGCGTGGATAGTCTTCGCCTCTAACCTGCGGCAAAGGTAGTGTTGATGTAGGATTTCGTTGCTTCAAGGAGATTTCTTCCAATTTGGGTCCCTTGCCCATTTTAAGGAGATTTCTTCCAATTTGCCAAATTTTAGGAATGCTTTTAAGCTTCTTTTGCTTGATTTTTGCCACATGTCATCGATGACTTGTCCATTTGTGATGAGTCATGCGCCACATGGAGCTTTGTGATGCATCATTTGTATGCAATGAAAGTTACATGTCTACATGTAGGCATGTGATGAGAAAATTAACTTAACACACAAATTAAACCCTGTTTTGACAATTGTAGTATATATGTAAGTAGGGATCGTTCTTAAACCGAGGATTAGGAGGGATTGCTAAAACAGTTTAAACTGACTCAAATAGATAAAACTAAGCTTTAAAACACTTAATTAGACTTAAAAGATGATGTGAAAATTATGTTGACACTCAAATTAACCCTCTTGTTATCAATTGTAGCAAAGTATGTAATTGAAAATGAAGAAGGATTCCTAGACACATGAAGTTTCCTACTCAAGCAAGGTTTCCTATATGAAGAAGAAGAATTAAAGCCAAAGAATCAGCTCAAGAGAAAGATCTTATCCAAAACCTCATCCATAACCTTATCTTAGCTTATCTTATCCAAACAAACCTTATCCTATCCTATCTTATCCTAATCCTAAGCTATCCACATTTCAGCCACTTAGGAGGGTTTCTAACTAGATTAGGATGCTTAAAATGGGATTTCTAGAAGCCTAAAAATCTGCCTTGTATTTCTTTCTAGAAGCCTAGCTTTGTGCCGCACCCTATACCTATTTCCCTTGAGATTTTGGTTTCCAGAAGCCGTATCCTTTCACACTCTTTGTGCTGCACATTATATCCCATTCCTTTTAGGTTTTTGACTTGTTTTCCTTATAGGATTGTATGTTATTATCCTATGCAGTTTAGGCCTTTTAAACCTTGTCCTTTGCTACCTAGGAGATGGGATTTTCAGCCTATAAATACCACATAATGCCGCACCCTTTCATTCACCACCCTCTACCAGATTTTCACTACACCATTCACCCAAACATCCCTCTTGTGCCGTGAGTTTGCAAGGAGAAGAAGGAAGACAACTTGGAGCCGTGCATGCCATTCAAGACGTTGGATTGTCGGAGCGTTTCTAGGTGTTTTCTATCGTTATGTCAATGTTGCAATGTATTTATCTTTGTTTATTTGCGAACATGAGGAACTAATTTCTTTATAGTTAGAGGGGAATTCAAAGCCATGATCATATGTTTTATATAACTTGATTTCTTCCAATTATGATTTTATGAATCGTGAATGTGGTTTACTTATCTATTTGATTGATAACATGTTTATGTATGTTGATTGAGGGTCGACACTTAGTTTGCATGCATGAATTTGATGCTAGAATATAAGGGAATTTCACCTAATCGTTATTAACTTATATTCATAAGTAGTAAAAGTCGCTAGTCACGATTGTGTTAAGTAAATCCTAGGCAAGAGTAACATGCGTATCCCATAGTTATGAATGCCTCGTCAATGCTTATGATTTCCATTGAACTTAATGATCTTTGATATGTGTCTCTATCATGCGTATTCCATAGTTAGGTGTTTTCAAAGTTAAATTCGTCCAAAATCAATCCCCCTTTACTTAGTTGAGTCATATTAGTTAGAAATCACTTTAGTTTGTGTTTTTAAGTGTTTTGAGTCAAGTTAAAACCTATTTTCGTTCGAATCTTGTTTAGAGTCCAAAACTGCCCAGAAAGTGGTTTAAAGGCAGTTTTGAGTGTTTTGGTGTTGTTTTGAGTCTTTTGGTTTGTTTTGGTGTTTTAAGTTATAGTTTTACATTCTTTGAGTCTAGTTAGTGTTTTTAAACTTGTTTTTACGTTTTTGAGTCAATTCCAAGTGATTTTGCAATCCCTCCTAATCCCCGGTTTAGAACGATCCCTACTTACATACTTTGCTACAATTGATAAAAAGAGGGTTAATTTGAGTGCTATTTAATATCATATGAAATTTTGGCGCCGTTGCTGGGGATTAGCAACTTTGCTAATCCCTTGGATTATTTTATTTCTGTTTTAATTCGTTCCAGATTCTGAGTTTGTTTTGTTTTCTTGTGTTAGGTACTAGTTTATGACTCGGAGTTCTTATCCGGTTCGTAAACACATTTTGGACTTTGACGACGATTTTGAACGAGAGTTGAGACGAAAGAGGAAGAACCCGGAACCTAGTGAATCAAGTGCAAGTTCCGAGTCCGTTTCTGAATTTGAAGAGGAAGTGGAAGACATGGCAGCGGACAACCGAACGATCAAGGAGCTTTCTGCTTCGGGATTGGATAACGTCCCGCGGCTGCTCAAGGAAAGACCGAGGAATTCGAGTTAAAGTCAAGTTTGCTACACCATATTCCGAAGTACCATGGGTTGTCCATGGAGGATCCTAACAAGCACTTGAAAGAGTTCGAAGTGGTGTGTTCAAGCATGACCCCAATTAATGTCGACGGGAGTATATTGAAGATGAAGGCCTTTCCCTTTTCTCTCATGGACAAGGCGAAAGATTGGTTATATGAATTAGCTCCCGGAACGGTCACATCTTGGGAGAGCATGAAACGAGCTTTCTTGGAGAAGTTTTTCCCAACTTCTCGAGTCATCCTCCTACGAAAAAGGATAAGTGTAATTCAACAAGAAGAAGGTGAGTCTTTTCCTACATATTATGAACGTTTTAAATCTCTTGTTGCTTCTTGTCCACAACATCAAATGAAGGAGGAGCTTCTTCTACAATACTTCTACGAGGGACTTCTACCAATCGAAAGACAAATGCTAGATGTCTCGACGGGAGGAGCTTTGGTGGACAAGACTCCCACGGCAGCAAAGACTTTGATTGCTAATCGAGCGTTGAACGCTCAACAATACGAAGGTGTTGGCCAAAGAGGCACCCCACGGCAACACCAAGTGAATAAGGTAAGTGCCATAACCGAACTTCAAAATCAAATGGCTAACCTTACTACGTTGCTTTCTCAGGTTGTGGAAGGGCCAAAAGTTCAAAATGTAAGTGCGTGTGGCGTATGTTCCATGCAAGGACACCCTACGGACACATGCCCCCAATTAATCGAGAACGGAGGGTGGGAGACCCTCAATGCTGTGGGTTTTGGGCAACAATACCAACAAAGGAATGATCCCTTTTCTAACACCTACAATCCCGGTGGCGTGATCATCCGAATTTCAAATGGCGGGAACCCCAACAAGGCCAACAACAAAACACATTTTGGCAACAACCCCCGGGTTTCTATCAAAAGCCATTCGCCCCAAATCAAACTCAAATACATTATGCCCCAACAAATTCAGGTACGTACTTGGATAATGATGCAATTCTTAAATTACTCAACACTTTGTCTCAGGGGCAAGAGAATCAAACCGCAGCATTGCAAAGCCAAGCTAAAAGGGTGGATCACTTGGAAAAGCAAATTGGGCAAATTGCGGAGTTTGTAGGACAGTTTCGAGACCAAGGAAGACTCCCTAGTTCAACCGATGCTAATCCAAAAGGGGGATTCGAAACCGCCAAAGCAATTACATTAAGGAGTGGCAAACAAGTTGGAACCGAACCGCAAACATCCAATTTAAGTCAAAAAGAGGATGAAAAGCTACTGTTTGAGGAAGAACCCCAAACCTCAACCATGGCAAGGAAGGAGAAAACAATGCCGCAGCCTCCTATTGCACCTTTGCCGTGTCCTACACCTAAGGTAAGTCATAATTCGACCCAATCAAGTTCTATTCCAATAAATGTGCCCTTTCCTAGCAGGTTTATGCAAGCCAAGAACGACGAGGAGGAAAAAGACATTCTGGAGACGTTTAGGAAGGTGCATGTCAACATCCCACTCCTCGATGCAATAAAGCAAATCCTGAAATATGCTAAGTTCTTGAAGAAGCTTTGCACAATAAGGAATCGGATTCGGGAGAAAGATGTGGTACACGTAAGTGAGAATGTATTTGCGTTGTTGCAAAGAAAGTTACCACCTAAATGCAAAGATCCAGGTAGTTTCACTATCCCTTGTGTTATTGGTAATACGAGGTTTGATCATGCTATGCTAGATTTAGGTGCATCAATCAATGTCATGCCATATTCTGTTTATGCATCGATGAATCTAGGGGAGCTTAAACATGATGGTGTTATTATTCAATTAGCCGATCGATCTAATGCATATCCGAAAGGAGTTTTGGAGGATGTTTTGGTGCAGGTAGACCATTTGATTTTTCCTGCAGATTTCTATGTGCTTGACATGGAAGATTCGATACACTCTCCATCATCACCACTCTTACTTGGACGTCCTTTCATGAAAACAGCTCAAACCAAGATTGATGTGGCCAAGGGAGCAGTCACTATGGCGTTTGGTGGTGATATGATTAATTTCAAAGTTTCCGAATCTACTGAGAATACTAATGATGTTCGTTCTTGTTGTGCCATTGATGTAATTAAAAGTAAAAGGCAGGAACGTTCAACACCAATCAAGAAGATTGCATTTCAAACTATCAATAAAGAGGGAATTGGAGTAAAACACAAGGATTACACGGCCACAACCCTCAAACCCCCAAATCTGGCCGAAAGCACCCCACATGCATTTGTTGATTGTACTGCCGCTTCCTTGCCGAACATTGGTAAGCCACCTATTCCGATTTCGATTCCCATTTCAACTAATAGGTTGTTACCTTCTTTGGTGCAGGTACCTAATCGAATGCAAAGTGGTGGGGAAGTTTACATTGATTTTTGGAAGCACAAGGATCCAATCAGGAGGGATTACTATCCCCTTCCATTCATAGAGCCAATGTATGAGTATTTTGAGGAGCATAACGTGGAGGATGTATCCCTCGAGGACGTGGGCCCTATTCAAGCTTGATTGGAGGCATCGTCCGGCTGGCAGACGTTAAAGCAAGCGCTTCTTGGGAGGCAACCCATGCAAATAAAGAGGACCTAGGAAGCTCCGGCATCATAATCAGATTTGCGTTTCTAAACCCTACTCTTTATTGCTTCTACTTTGCCATAGTTGTCATGTTTGCTAGTTGTGTTATTTGCTTGTTTTTGTGTGAGTCTATGTTTGAAACATTGAGGACAATGTTTGGTTTAAGTGTGGAGGGGTAAACAAAGTGTTTTTTTGTCAAATTCGTAGGATTTCACCACCTAACATTTCAAAGGTTGTTTTTCATTGTTTTTGAGTGTTTTTAGAATGTTTTGATGTGTTTTTATGTGGCTTTACCAGAAAATCCGAAAATTCAAGAAAAAAATTGAAACAACCCAAAAAGAGTCGTATTAAAGTTGTTTTTGTATGTTTGTGTCTTAGAGTACCTTCCAACACAATGATGAGGATTTGGTTTTTAATTGCATGACGGTTAAAGAAAGTTACAAACATGGATGGAAGTTTGATATACTCTTTGGTTTATGCTTGGTTATCGTTGTCGTTTACGAATTCACATGTAATCATAAAAGTAAAAATCAGTTTTTGTAACATGCTTGAAGGAAGTAACTCAAACTAACGCTACAACCCTGTGAGACTTGAGCCTTCACATTCTTTGGAGAGTTAATAATCTGTGAATTTGTTGTTTTCTAAAGTCGTTGCATGATCTCATCATTCTTTGCACGGTTGCTACTTAGAAGGCGTTTCATCATTATAGATCCAAATATTAGAACTCATACCCATTTCATTCAAAACTTAAAATTGAGTGCATAACATATAACAAGATGAAGCTGTTTAGTAGTTATCACCAGAGCCAAAAAGCCTTCAACCCATGCATTTGTTTTTGTAGGATTAACCCCTTTGAGCCTTATTTAGCCTATTTTTGTTGTTAGCCACATTATCCTTACCTAGCCTAAAGTAGGACTATCCATACCTTTGTTCTTAAAGGATAATAAAGCATGACTTAGAGGGAATTCCTTTTGATCAACATTGTGCAGAAAACTAAGTGTGGGGGAAGGGAAAGTTTGTGTGCCAAAAGAAGTGAAAGGGCACGGGTAGAGTAGAAAGAAAAGAATGAAAAAATTCGTAGGAAAAGAAAAAATGAAGAAAAAATTGTGAAAAGAATGAAAAAAAGAGTTGAAAGAGCATAATATGAGCTCCAAGTTGTTGGTTGTTGAAGCAAGGGTCCAAAAAGTTGAATTAGACCCTAAGTGTTGCATGAGTCTTCCCCTTGGGTTTAAACATTGATTTTGCATGCAAAAGTGAATTCTAAGTGTCAATTTCATTACTTTGCTTATTATTCTTTAAGAATGTTTGTTTATCCTTACCTTTCTTTGTTAGCCAATACCTTAGCCCCGTTACAACCCTTTGCTTCTATCTTGATTGTTATGTGTTTCTATATGTGGAGTTTGGAATTGGTATGAGCATATGATATCTCTGGTTCTCGCATCTAAGTAGTAGCATTCCATTCATGAGATCATATATATACATTCCAGAAAATGCTTTTATTGTCATAACATATGTGAGCATTAGTTTTCATATTTACATCAATCTTCTCACATATAACTAGTGTAGGGTGTGTAGTCAGAAAATCTAAGTGAAAAATGAGTGCATATCTAGTAAGGAATTGAGGGATTCTCTAAGGCATGTTACTACATTCAAAACATTGTTTTAATTGATTAACTGTGAGCTAGTAAGTGATGACTATGATTAAGTATGTGCTCGAGAGTAGGGATGGCTAAAATTTATGTACGTAGTGATCTTTGGCGTGTCATGTACCATTGGAAATCCCTGAGGCGATTGTTGGAAGGTTTAGGTTATGTTTTGTTTCATTGTTTTGCTCGAGGACTAGCAAAAGCTAAGTGTGGGGGAATTTGATAGGAGCATATTTATGCGCCTTAGTTAGTTAGTTCTTATGCATTTATGTTGTGTTTTCTTAGTTAAGTTAGTCTTTTAAGCTATTTTCATGTGTTTTCAGGTTTTAGAGACAAAGTGAGCAAAAGGATGCAATTTGGAGCATTTTGGAGCAAAATTGGGCTAAAATGGAGTTCATGCATATGAAGCACAAGGGATGGACGAATTTCAAGGATTGATGAAGCTAGGAAGGCGTTTTAAAGTTGAAGAAGTGAAGATACAAAGTTTCCTAGTCGAAGTAGGAAAGGGCTTACATGAAGGATTGATGCGAAATATATTAAGCACACAAATTAAACCCTCTTTTGTCAAATTGTAGTAAAGATGTAAGTAGGGATCGTTCTAAACCGGGGATTAGGAGGGATTGCTAAACACTTGGAAACTGACTTAAAAACTCGGAAACAAAGTTTAAAACACTAAACTAGACTCAAAGAATGCAAAACTAAAGTTTAAAACACTTAAACAAACATAAAACTCAAAACAGCAACCTAATGACTCAGAACTGCCTAAAAACCACTTTCTGGGCAGTTTTGAGAACCTAACAAGAACTTGGACGAAATTGGATGAAAACTTGAATCAAAACACTTAGAAACACAAATCAAAACACTTTCTAACTAATCTAAGACTTCAAAATAAAGGGGGATTTGTTTTGGACGAAAATTGAAAACAAAACAGAAACTTTAAAACAAAACAGATTGTAAAACGTTTTTGGATGAAAAGGATGGATAAAAGGCTAGTTAGGAGGTTCTTCTCCACACATGTCACACTTGCATACAAAACGATTTCTAGTTGCTTTTCGATAAACTATGAATACTCAACGCCCCAAATTAACCGTGAATTGCACTAATTAACCCTCAGTTTTTCCACAAGTTATTGAGTTGGATGATTGCATACGACAACCCAAAACGTTCCCTACAAGTCCCCTACATGAATTGCATAATAGAGATACAAGCAAGAATTATTAAGTTCTATGAAAAACATAAGCATTGACGAAGCACTCGTTACTATGAATTGCATGAAACTTATGCCAAGAATTCATTCAACGCGATCGTTTTCAAGCGACCTTTACTACTTGTGATTATAAGATTGTAACTATTAGGTGAAACTCCCTCATAATCTAGCATCATATTCATGCATGAAAACTAAGCATGCACTCTCAATCAACATACACAAATAAGTTATCAATCAAGTAGATGAACGAATTGAATCCACAACTTATGAAATAACAACTGAATGTAATCAAATCATATTGCAAGCATGTACATGGTTTCGAATCACCCCCTAACTAAGAGGGGTTTAGTTCCTCATGATCGCAACACAAAGAATAACAAGTTTATACATTGAAAATAAAAGAAAGAAAACACCTAAACGTGCCAGCGATCCCAATTGCACAGCAGGTACGTCTAAGAACCTTCCTCCTCTTCCTTGGTTGCGGCACCAGGTTTTGTGATGGTTTTTGGGGGTTATGGATGGTGTAGAATGGTGGAAAAATGTCTAGGATGGGTGTATGGCACGGCTAGGGTGGTTTTGGGTCAGAAAATATGGTGAATGGTGAAGGATAGGTGCGGCAGAGATGGTGGTGATGTTTTTGGCGTGAATGGGACTGAATGGAGTTGTTTGGATGTGAATGGATTGTTTTGTGGCAAGGGGGGGCGGCAAGGGTTCAAAAGTTGCAAGAAATGTGTATTTGATGTCCTAGAATGCTTAGGAAGTCATCATAATTGCTGGAACTTTTAGGGACATTTAGGAAAAATCAAACCAAAGTAGGAAACTTTGGCTTAACTTTCCTATTTCAAGTAGGAATCCTTGTTGGAGTAGGAATCCTTGTTCTTCTAGGAATCCTCATGTGATTAGGAATCCTCATGTGATTAGGAATCCATCTTCAATTAGGAATCCTTCGTCGATTAGGAATCCTTCGTCGATTAGGACTCCTCCTTCATGTAAGCACTTTCCTACTTCAACTAGGAAACCTTGTTCAAGTAGGAATCATCATCTTCAAGTCCTCAAATTCGTCCAAACCTTGGCTCCAATTATGTGATAATCATTCCAAGCCCAATTTTGCTCCAAAAAGCTCCAAAATGCATCTTCTTGCATCATTTGGCCTTAAAACCTGAAAACACATAAAACTAGCTTAAAAGACTACTTTAACTAAGAAAACACCATGGAAATGCATAAGAACTAGCTAACTAAGGCGCATAAATACGCTCCTATCAAGGATTCCTAAATGAAGAAGGATTCCTAATCAATGTAGGAGTCCTAATTGAAGATGGATTCCTAGACACATGAAGTTTCCTACTCAAGCAAGGTTTCCTATATGAAGAAGAAGAATTAAAGCCAAAGAATCAGCTCAAGAGAAGGATCTTATCAACTTTTAAAACATAAACTTTGTAAACAAACTTAAGAAAAACGAATTTGGATGAAAAAGAATGGTGAAAGGCTAGTTAGAAGGTTCCTTCTCCACACATGAAACATATGCATACGACTCGATTTCCAATTACTTCTTTCAACAAACCATGAATGACAATGCCCCAAATTAACTAGATCGACCAATTAATTCTCAGATTTCCCTAGATTCATTGAATTGAATGGGATACGCATTACAACCAAATTATTCTTATCAAGGACCCTAACTATGGAATACGCATGATAGAGACACATATCAAAGATCATTAAGTTCAATGGAAATCATAAGCATTGACGAGGCATTCATAACTATGGGATACGCATGTTACTCTTGCCTAGGATTTACTTAACACAATCGTGACTAGCGACTTTTACTACTTATGAATATAAGTTAATAACGATTAGGTGAAATTCCCTTATACTCTAGCATCAAATTCATGCATGCAAACTAAGTGTCGACCCTCAATCAACATACATAAACATGTTATCAATCAAATAGATAAGTAAACCACATTCACGATTCATGAAATCATAATTGGACGAAATCAAGTCATATAAAACATATGATCATGGCTTTGAATTCCCCTCTAACTATAAAGAAATTAGTTCCTCATGTTCGCAAATAAACAAAGATAAATAAATATAAACATTGACATAAAGATAGAAAACACCTAGAATCGCTCCACAATCCAAGCTCCTTGAATGGCATGCACGGCTCCAAGAGTTCTTCCTTCTTCTCCTTGCAAACTCACGGCACAATGAGGTGTGGATGGGTGAATGGTGTAGTAAATTATGGTAGAGGATGGTGACTAAATGGTGCAGCAAAGGGTGGTATTTATAGGCTGAAATTCGCAGCCCCTATGTAGCAAAGGAAAAGGATTTAAAAGCCTAATTTGTATAGGATAATAACACACAATCCTTGAAGGAAAAGGCTAAGGCTTTTAGAAACCAAGGGGGAAAGGAATAATCAGGTTTCTAGGAGTTCTAGAAAGGTTTGGGGCGTCACTTTTGTAGGACAAGGGATAAGGCCTTCTAGAAAGGTTGTTTTGTGGCTGATTTCTAGAAAAACAAGGGATAAGGTATGGCACCTTTGTAGGAGTGGATAAGGGCTTCTAGAAACCAATTTTAATGTGTCCTAATCTAGTTAGAAACCCTCCTAAGTGGCTGAAATGTGGATAGTTTTAGGATTAGGATAAGATAGGATAGGTTAAGGTATTTGTGTGTCAACATAATTTTCACATCATTATGGATGAGGTTTTGGATAAGATCCTTCTCTTGAGCTGATTCTTTGACTTTAACTCTTCTTCTTCACATAGGAAACCTTGCTTGAGTAGGAAACTTCATGTGTCTAGGAATCTATCTTCAATTAGGACTCCTACATTGATTAGGAATCCTTCTTTATTTAGGAATCCTTCATGTAAGCCCTTTCCTACTTCAACTGGGAAACTTTGTATCTTCAATTCTTCAACTTTGAAACGCCTTCCTAGCTTCATCAATTCCTCAAATTCGTCCATCCCTTGTGCTTCATGTGCATGAACTCCATTTTAGCCCAATTTCGCTCCAAAATGCTCCAAATTGCATCCTTTTGCTCACTTTGTCTCTAAAACCTGAAAACACATGAAAATAGCTTAAAAGACTAACTTAACTAAGAAAACACAACATAAATGCATAAGAACTAACTAACTAAGGCGCATAAATATGCTCCTATCAAATTCCCCCACACTTAGCTTTTGCTAGTCCTCAAGCAAAACAAAGCAAACAAAACAAAACATAACATAACCTAAACCTTCCAACAATCGCCTCTGGGATTTCCAATGGTACATGACACGCCAAAGATCACCACTTACATAGATTTTAGCCATCCCTACTCTCGAGCACATACTTAATCATAGTCATCACTTCCTAGCTCACATTTAATCAATTAAAACAATGTTTCGAATGTAGTAACATGCCTTAGAGAATCCCTCAATTCCTTACTAAATATGCACTCAATTTTCACTCAGATTTTCTGACTACACACCCTACACTAGTTATATGTGAGAAGATTGATGTAAATATGAAAACTAATGCTCACATATGTTATGACAATAAAAGTATTTTCTGGAATTATGAATGTATGTATATGATCTCATGAATGGAATGCTACTACTTAGATGCGAGAACCAGGGATATCATATGCTCATACCAACTCCAAACTCCACATATTGAAACACATAACAATCAAGATAGAAGCAAAGGGTTGTAACGGGGCTAAGGTATTGGCTAACAAAGAAAGGTAAGGATAAACAAACATTCTTAAAGAATAATAAGCAAGTTATGAAATTGACACTTAGAATTCACTTTTGTATGCAAAAATCAATGTTTAAACCCAAGGGGAATACTCATGCAACACTTTAGGGTCTAATTCAACTTTTTAGAGCTCATTTTATGCTCTTTCAACTTCTTTTCATACTTTTCTCTTTTTTTTTCTTTCTTTTTCTACGAATTTTTTTTTCTTTTGTTTTTCTTTGTCTAACCCGTGCCCTCCTTACTTCTTTTGGCACACAAACTTTCCCTTCCCCCACACTTAGTTTTCTGCACAACATTGATCAAAAGGAATTCCCTCTAAGTCATGCTTTATTATCCTTTAAGAACAAGGGTATGGATAGTCCTACTCTAGGCTAGGTAAGGATAATGTGGCTAACAACAAAAATAGGCTAAATAAGGCTCAAAGGGGTTAATCCTACAAAACAAATGCATGGGATGAAGGCTTTTTGGCTCTGGTGATAATTACTCAATAACTTCATCTTGTTATATGTTATGCACTCAATTTTAAGTTTTGAATGAAATGGGTATGAGTTCTAATATTTGGATCTATAATGATGAAACGCCTTCTAAGTAGCAACCAAGGAAAGAATGATGAGATCATGCAACGACTTTAGAAAACAACAATTTCGCAGATTATTAACTCTCCAAAGAATGTTAAGGCTCAAGTCTCACAGGGTTGTAGCGTTAGTTTGAGTTACTTCCTTCAAGCATGTTACAAAAACTGATTTTTTTCTTTGTGATTACATGTGAATTCGTAAACAACAACTATAGCCAAGCATCAACAAAAGAGCATATCAAACTTCCATCCATGTTCGTAACTTTCTTTAACCGTCATGCAATTAAAAACCAAATCCTCATCATTGTGTTGGAAGGTACTCTAAGACACAAACAAACAAAAACAACTTTAAAACGACTCTTTTTGGGTATTTTCAAAACTTTTTCAAATTTTTTCTTGAATTTTCGGATTTTCTGGTAAAGCCACATAAAAACACATCAAAACATTCTAAAAACACTTAAAAACAATGAAAAACAACCTTTGAAATGTTAGGTGGTAAAATCCTCCGAATTTGACACAAAAACACTTTGTTTACCCCCCCCACACTTAAACCAAACATTGTCCTCAATGTTTCAAACATAGACTCACACAAAAACAAGCAAATAACGCAACTAGCAAACATGAAAAATATGGCAAAGTAAAAGCAATAAAGAGTAGGGTTTAGAAATGCAAATCTGATTATGATGCCGGAGCGTCCTCGGTCTTCTTTATTTGCATGGGTTGCCTCCCAAGAAGCGCTTGCTTTAACGTCTTCCAGCCGGACGATGCCTCCAATCAAACTTGAATAGGGCCCACGGGTTGGAGAGCTACTTCCTCCACGGTCTTCTCCTCAAAAGTTGTGAAATATGGCTTCAAACGATGTCCATTGACTTTGAATTCTTGTTGCATCTTCAAACTTTGAATTTGAACTGCACCATGCGGAAAAACATTAGTAACAATAAAAGGTCCAATCCACTTAGAGCGCAACTTACCTGGAAATAACCGAAGGCGCGAATTGAAAAGTAGCACTTTCTGCCTGATAGAGAACGTCTTGCTCCGAATCATCCTGTCATGGAATGCCTTCGTTTTCTCCTTGTAAATACGAGAGTTCTCGTAAGCTTCATTCCTAACTTCCTCAAGCTCGTTCAATTGAAGTTTCCTATGAAGTCCTGCGGCATCAATGTCCATATTGAAGGTTTTGATGGCCCAATGTGCTTTGTGCTCCAATTCAACCGGAAGATGGCATGGTTTCCCATAAATTAGCCGAAATGGGGACATTTCGATTGGTGTTTTGTAGGCCGTCTGATACGCCCATAATGCATCATTTAAGCGCAAGTTCCAATCTTTCCGGTTTGGCCCTACGGTCTTCTCCAAAATCTGCTTGATTTCTCTATTTGACACCTCCGCTTGTCCACTTGTTTGAGGATGATAAGGTGTTGCCACCTTATGCGTGACACCATATTTCTTGAGTAGTGCTTCAATGGTGCGATTGCAGAAATGGGAGCCCCCATCACTTATAAGTACCCGCGGCATTCCAAACCTTGCAAAAATGTTAGTCTTAACAAAATCTGCAACCACTTTAGAATCATTAGTACGGGTGGCTCTTGCTTCCACCCATTTCGAAACATAATCAACCGCAAGTAGAATATAAACAAAACCATGAGATGAAGGAAAAGGACCCATAAAATCTATGCCCCACACATCAAAAATTTCAACATTAAATATGGGGCTTTGCGGCATTTGGTCTTTTGGTCCTATATTTCCAGTTCGTTGACAACGATCACATGCAATGCAAAAAGTTCTAGCATCCTTAAAAACAGTAGGCCAATAAAAACCACATTCAAGTACTTTACGTGCAGTCCTCTGAGTGCCAAAGTGACGAATGTCTCTGGGATAGGCACGACATCTTCTTCATGCACTAAACTGCTCAAGTGATCAGCCACAACGTTCTCACTTCCTTTCTTGTCTCGGATTTCGATATCGAACTCTTGGAGGAGAAGCATCCATCGAATAAGCCTTGGTTTAGCCTCTTTTTTCGTGAGCAAGTACTTCAACGCTGCATGATCAGTGTAAATTATTACTTTAGTACCAAGTAAATAAGAACGAAACTTATCTAAAGCAAACACAACAGCGAGAAGTTCTTTTTCCATTGTGGAATAGTTCAATTGAGCATCGTTCAAGGTCCGAGAGGCATAATAGATGACGTGTGGCTGTTTGTCCTTCCTTTGTCCCAAAACAGCGCCTAGAGCATAATCGGATGCATCGCACATAAGCTCGAAGGGAATGCTCCAATCTGGTGGCCGAATGATGGGGGCCGAAGTTAGCATCTCTTTGAGGTGTTTGAACGCCTTTTCACATTCCTCGTTGAAGTCGAAGGTTACATCCTTTTGGAGAAGTCGGCATAGGGGTGTGGAAATCTTTGAAAAATCCTTGATGAATCGCCTATAAAATCCTGCGTGGCCAAGAAAAGAACGAACCTCTCTAACCGAAGTTGGAGAGGGTAAGTAGCGTACAAGATCTATTTTCGATTTATCAACTTCAATTCCCCTTTCAGAAATGATATGCCCCAAAACTATGCCTTGTTTTACCATAAAGTGACACTTTTCCCAATTTAAAACAAGGTTAGTTTCAACGCATCGTTTTAAGATTAATGTGAGATTTTCCAAGCAACCATCAAACGAATCGCCAAAGACACTAAAATCATCCATGAATACCTCAATAATCTTCTCAATGAAATCGGAAAAGATACTTACCATGCATCGTTGGAATGTGGCCGGCGCATTGCATAAACCGAATGGCATGCGACGATAAGCAAACGTACCAAATGGGCACGTGAAGGTGGTCTTTTCTTGGTCGTCCGGAGCTATGACAATTTGATTATATCCCGAATAACCGTCAAGAAAAAAATAAAAAGAATGATCGGCTAACCTTTCAAGCATTTGGTCAATGAATGGCAATGGAAAGTGGTATTTCCTTGTGGTGTTGTTGAGCTTCCTATAGTCAATGCACACTCTCCAACCTGTTTGGATACGGGTTGGCACAAGCTCATCCTCGGCGTTCTTCACCACAGTGACTCCTGACTTCTTCGGGACAACTTGAATCGGTGAGACCCAACGGCTATCCGAGATTGGATAAATCACTCCACAATCGAGAAGCTTTATAATCTCCTTTTTCACAACTTCCATCATTGGAGGGTTGGGTCGGCGTTGGGCCTCTCGAGTTGGTTTAGCCCCCTCCTCTAGAAATATGTGATGCATGCATGTTGTAGGGCTAATTCCCTTAATATCGGCCAATGTCCATCCAATGGCTGTTTTGTGCTCTTTCAATACCCGAATCAACTTTTCTTCCTCTAAGGCCGTGAGTGATGAAGAAACAATGACGGGCAACGTCTCTTCATCTCCCAAGAATACATACTTTAAATGATCCGGCAATGATTTAAGCTCAAGAACGGGGGCCTGAATCACAGAAGGTAACAACGTGTTAGTGGAAACGGGAATTGGAATTGGGTTAGAAGGCTTACGACGATGTTGTGGCAATGATTCCAAGGCAGCCACAAGCTCGGCATGTTCATCCTTTGGTACGGCCAGGTTGGGTTTTGTGCCAAGTCCTTGTGCAATTGTCGTTTCGAGTGGATCGTCTTCCAACATATCAAGATAATCCTGCGCCAATTCATCCAATACATCAATAGAAAAACAAGAATGATCATCTTTAGGAAATTTCATGGCTTCAGAAATCTTAAAATTAATAATCTCCCCATCAAATTCCATTGTCAACGTCCCTTTGAACACATCGATCTTGGTGCGTGCTGTTTTCATGAAGGGCCTCCCAAGTAGAATCGGCAGTGGGGTGACATTTGGTGAGTTCTCCATCTCTAAAACATAGAAATCCGCTGGAAATATCAAGTTATCGACCTGCACCAACACATCTTCCAAAACTCCTTTCGGATATGCATTAGAACGATTGGCTAATTGGATTATAACACCATCGTTTTTAAGTTCTCCTAGGTTCATGGATGCATATATTGAGTATGGCATGACGTTAATTGAAGCTCCTAGATCTAACATAGCATGTTCAAATTTAGTATTGCCTATAACACATGAAATTGTAAAACTACCTAGATCTTTGCATTTAGGAGGTAGTTTTCTTTGCAAAACAGCGGAAACATTCTCACCTACCTGGACCACCTCTTTGTTCGAAATTCTCCTTCTTATTGTACAAAGTTCTTTCAAAAACTTTGCGTACCTTGGTACTTGCTTAATGGCGTCAAGAAGAGGTATATTGACTTGCACTTTCCGAAACGTCTCCAAAATGTCTTTCTCGTTCTCCTCCTTCTTGGATTGCTTCAACCTACTAGGAAAAGGCACGTTTAGTGGAATAGAACTAGAAAGAGTCGG
>VIEB01001186.1:63223-116848 GCA_006547085.1 Malus baccata | reverse complement strand
ATACCGCTCATGGGCGAAGGCATTTGCCATCGCACCAAGTGCGACCTCTTCGAATTCTTAGAATGACAATACATAAATTATTGAAGCACAATAACGGATGCTCAATCATGAAAAATTTCTAAAAAGTACCCTTTTCGCTTCTGGTTTTATTTGTTCCACCATAGATGAATTGAAAGGAAGCCATCCACTAAACACTGCACCTCCTCCTAGAGTTTTAGGGTATAGCAGAACACTTGCCAATGTCAAGGCACCTGATAAATATATTGTATTTGCAAGTTACCAGCAGTAAAGAAATCAATCGCACAAGTGTTTATAGCAGTGTGTAAGTCTGAGTGCATAAAGAAAGAGACCGACCTCCTTGACTGAATCCACACACAAAGACATTACTAGGATTTGTGCCAGCTTCTATCTCCTTGTCTATCATCTTATGCACATTCTGAACTGCTTTAAGCAGACCAGCTTCTTCTCTTGGAGAATTCTGAAACACGTAACAACGCGATCTTCAGTAAACAACACAGTATAAGCAATTTTATGATCAAGGAGCAAAGAGACAATTCCATAACACTATCCAATGGAATACATAACACAAATTCAAATATAAACATTTAAGCTTTAGAAAAAATAAATTTAGAGAGACTGATGGCATTATCACCTAATGACCACTAATTTGACTTTAAGAATAAGGGTGGAGAGTAAGATCAAGATTATAATACCGTCTAGGCACGTGCTAGGTGCTACCAATTATCAAGCAGATTTAGAAGAAATAAAAAAAATATGAGAAGAAATGTAACCATAACTTACAGATGTCATAGGAATTTCGTGGATGTCAAACCATGAAGGCATCACAGCACCATCTACAAGAACAAGCAAATCAGCATAAGGAATGCTATTAGATCATACTTGCTTAAAACAAATTATGCTCTTCATAAAGTCTTAATTAACACAAGGAAATCTCTGCAACATTAAAGTCCAAGCATGCCTTCAATGACCAAAAAAAAGAGAGATATCCGCAGTTTCAAACTAAAAGCAATGGAACTTAAGTACTGATGACAAACTAACTCAAGTGATCTTTTCCCTCTTCATCTATGGTTCTGAGCACTCATTTCAATATACTTTCAACAATTTGCAGCACGAAACAACTAGTTTCTCTCGTAAGCAATACAAATTGTATCCATTCTAGACGACGACTTGTCAAAATTTAAACAGAAGTCTAATATTTCTAACCAATTCTTTGCAGTGTCAAAATATCAAGGACCCTTCAAGTTCATCCTGGCCAACAAGCATTTCATTGCAAATGTAGGTTAGGCCAGTTAGTCAGTGCAGCGTACCCGCCCCCTGGAACCCAAGTCCAAACCCCCTTCTCATAAACCATGCAGTTTAAATTCACGCTTTGTGAAACCAATAAAACAAAACGCATTTGATCATTTAACAAGTCAATAGCTTCCCATAACAATCCTCCGAACCCATGTCAAGCAACTAATCAAGACCCTTAATTGCATCAAAATAAAGTAAAAGTACCAATTTTGATTAAAAACCCATGAAAATTAAAGCAGAACCCAAATCAAAATAGCCATACACAAACAAATCCAATGCATGTAGAAGGGAAGCATGCCAAAATTGTCCGAGAGAAAATGTAAACTCACAGTTGCAAGAGACTGGGGTCGACGGAGCAGTTGGGAAGGACCATTTGGTGTTCCGGAACTCAGGGGAAGTGAAGAGGGACTTGATGGGCTCGTTGGCCGGGCCTGAATCGCCCAACCCATGAAGCCAGAGAACGAAGCTCCGAGCCGCCATTGACGCTGGTCTCGGAGAAGATTGATTTGACGGTCGGGAGAGTAGTATGAACAAGACGGTGCTACTCACGGTCACTATAAACAGAACAATTGGCTTTGCTATAGCGATAAGCTTCATGCTTGATCATCGTCCGCGGACGAGCTTTAGAGCTTTCGCCAATTTGGGGGAATTCGATGTCAAATGACTTAAATTACCCCTCAAAATGTATTGATTTACCTTATGTCCTTTCATGTTTTTCACATGTTCCTTTTCAACAACCCTAAGCTTAGGTTTATAGAGAAGCAAATTTTCAAGCCGATGTGATTACTAATGCCGAATTTCATTTCAATCTTTATTTACGAGAAAAATTAATGAAAAAAACTTGAAAATTTTGAGTTTTAACGATAAGAACAAAACTGTTCGTCTGTTACGGAGCATCTTTCGTTAGATCAGCCCGCCTTTAATTGCGCACGTGGCGGAACACTATTGGCCACCTCAAAACACACGGTCGAACAGAACAGAACAGATCTTGTTGGTCTCTCTCTGACTTGAGCGAGCTGCAGAAAGCTAGAGAGAGAATAAAGCATGGCGACTTCGAAGCTCCAAGCGCTGTGGAATCACCCGGCCGGCCCTAAAACCAGTGAGTCCCACTCCCTCCGATTTCACATCCGAATTATCTTATTCTCCATATATTTTTATTCGAATTTTTGCATTTTTTTCTATTTTTTTTAATTTTTACTGTCTAGCAAGATTTAGATCTGCTGCGTTGGATAAAGACACAATTTGAGCATTTTCCTACAAATTAGAAGTTGGAAATTTGGAAAAGCAGTTGGTTCTTCAGAACAATATGTTGAAGTTTGAATTTTTGAATCGTTTCCACTTATTCTTTGATCAAGTGCACTGAAAATTTGTTTTATTTTTGAAAAATTAAGGTGCTTTCGAACAATGTGATATTCTAAACCAATGATAAAATGAATTCAAACTCTAGGCCAGTACACCAAGCGTCGTAATACAAACGGGTGACTTGGTGTACCGGGCCGTGTTCTCAGCACATTTGAAAATTTTCTCGTGTTCAAGAGGTAGGCAAAAGCACCCCCAAAGATTTTTCTTATTGAATTGTTTGTTTTGTGGTATGACAAACGGATTATTTAGTATAATGCTATTTGTTATGAAGGATAGTGATATGTGGTAATTAAGTTAACTAATGTCGTATTGCAGTTCACTTTTATTATAACACTTAGTATACTGAGCCATGTTTCCGGCACATTGAAAAATTTCTCGTGTTCAAGAGGTAGGCAAAAGCATCCCCAAAGATTTTTCTTATTGAATTGTATGTTTTGTGGTATGACAAACGGATTATTTAGTATAATGCTATTTGTTGTGAAGGGTAGTGATATGTGGTAATTAAGTTAACTAATGTTGTATTGCAGTTCACTTTTGGGCTCCCACATTTAAATGGGGAATCAGCATAGCTAATGTTGCTGACTTCGCCAAACCACCCGAAAACCTTTCATATCCTCAGCAAATAGGTTCGTACATGTTGTTGTTTCAAGTTTTATAACCAAGTGGTGCTGTAACTGTATTCAATCTTTCTAAGATGTAGATGGAGTCCCCTCAAATTAATATTTCCCGCTTTTGTTTTGTACCCAGCGGTTGCGTGCACTGGAGTTGTTTGGTCACGTTATAGCACTGTCATAACTCCGGTAAGTTGAACTAATTGACATAATGTTCCTACCCTAGAACATCAGAATATCGATGATAGTTGATCGATTCAGGAAGTGTCAAACAGCTGTTTTTCTGTGAATTTTGTACATAACTCTGGCAATTGTTGCATGGCTTATATGATGAATTCATATATACAGCTTGTGCTTTTACTCTCAAATTGTGTAGATCATATGAACTAGGAACGTATCTTTTGTGGATTTGGCATGTACTCTGTGTGGTTTAATTTAGGCTTCCTTCACATGATTCATGTGTTAATTTGTAGTTGTGAATATGAAACTTTTTACTTTCCGAGGAGAGAGAGGTTCGAGAATTGGATGTCAGGTTTCTTTAGGTGATAGACCTGCTTTCAGTAAACTTGTGAGCTCCAAAACCGTAGATACATAATATTCGTCACAAGAACAAGAGAGTCATGGATGTACTTTGATGTGGAAATAGAACATAAAAAGGTGCTTGGTTGTGGGTAACAGATGAGTGACAGTGCTTGCATTAAGGATTAGTCTTTTGGTTTTGTTCTTGAGTCTGTGTATTGGAGCTTTCCCGAATGGATTTTCTGCTGGATTTTGAGTTTAGCGTTCTGTGATTCGCGATTGCAGAAGAACTGGAATCTTTTTAGCGTGAACGTAGCAATGGCAGGGACAGGCCTCTACCAACTCAGTCGTAAAATACGGTAAGTTCAACGTAATGTTATTTGCTTGGTTGAATATTTACGCGCGTGTTCATCATGACACAATCTTCTACTTTCCAGGCATGACTATTTCTCCGAGAAAGAGGCAGCAGTTGCCGAAGAATGATGACGAAAATTGTGCCAACCGCATCTTGTCATGGCTGCCAAGGCTTATGTTCCCTCCTTCCCTTCTCTTTGTATTGAATTTGATTTTTTATGCGCAAATGTTCGATTTGCCTTCCTCGAGGGATTTGGACAATATTTGTATTGAATTTGATATTTTACGGGCAAATGTACGATTTGCCTTCATGGAGCGATTTGGACAGTGGAGTTTGATCTTTGATGTAGTAAGGGGTGTTTGTCCCTCTGTGGACAGTTGAACAGCCAAAAATTCCCTAATTCACTAATAAATGTTACCTCCAAATCTCGTCAACAATATTTTGATTTGCAGTGCTTACGTCTAAATATAAGCATTTCATACTCCCTCCCCCATTTTCCCAGGTTCTGCAGAATTTTCCGGCTGGACGGAAGAGAGTAGCTGTATGAAAATGATCGATCTCACACAATTTCATGGAAAGTTAACTAATCGCATGGTGTGTAAATGGAAAATCAGGCATGATGAAACTCAACATTTCCACCCCTGCAGCATCTCGATGAATTCGCACGGATAATCGGCCTATTTAAGAACTAAAACTTCATAAATGTTTAATGGTTCAAAAGTATACAACCTCACTACAATTTCCAGTACATGTCCCATCTCAGAAGTAAACAAAACAGGCCGGCCGAAAAAAAATCAATCATTTTAATGTTGAAATTGTAAGAATTGCATCTTTATACCAAATGGGTATGATTTGCAATCAGCTAAACAATGAAGACTAACAGAACACGTGAATGCCACCGAAACTCACTTACCCTATACGGCCGTAGGTAAAATATAAAGCCAAAGGGAAAACTGAATTCAGAATTCGGCTCCAACAAATTAGCTGCTCTCCTTGTAAAGTTATGAGTGCCAGTTTTCGAAGACTTCCAATATGGGCTCGACTGCTGCAACTAACCATTTCTGGTTTGTTCAGCTTTCAGACCAGAATCGTTGTCGTTTTCATGCCCATCAGAGCCCAAACTCAACTCCAACGTTTCATTCAGATCTTGGCATACAACCTGATTATTCTCCTATGAATGAAAAAATAAAACACCAAGCTATTGTTAATAACAAAATGAAATCATACCACTTTTGATTTACTATTAGAGTTCAGGTACCAATATGATTTCCACAAGTTCTTAACAGAGAAAGGCAATTAAAATGAATCCCTCCAAGAGATAAGTACAGTCAATTTATGGTTCCCACAAACACTAATGCATATAATAAGCATGTGTCTCCAGCATATAAAATCCTTGCTACACGAATGCAAAACAAGAAATGGTAAAAAAAAAAACACAAGCATAAAAAGGCACAAACGTTTCACCTGATTTTCTTCCATAGGAACGTCATTAATATCGGGTTTTTCATCTAAACCCTGATTCTTGGGGTTTGCCTCTGTATCAACTGGATCATTATCGATTGAGTTACCTTCATCTTCTGTAGCCTCATTTTGCTCTTCTTCTAGTAAAGCAATCTGCTTTGTCAAAAGAATGAAGTTATCATTCAACAGAAAACCCCCACCAAAAGCAAACAAGACACTTAAAGACAGTCAAAATGACCCTACGGTTCCTACCCAATTAACCCCATTCCAATCATGGAAACCTATCTAGCGATGTTATGATGGTGACCTTGGGAATGCTTACAACTTAAAACACAATGAACTCAATATCATAACTATCTTAGAGCCATTCTACCCATAAAATCCAATAAGAGTGTAAAATCATAGAGAACCTCTACAATGTTTTCAAATGTCATACGCACTATACGGACCAGTAAAAGTGACTATACCCAATATCACAAACTCAAATTTGACTACTTCGTTGTAGTAGGAGTTAGGCCCTTAAGTAACTAAAGGGCAGTTCCTAGTAACTATTTTCCTAACTATCTAGTGTAAGCAAACCATCTGTTTTCCCTCCAGCCATCCACCATACAAATAAGATTTTTGGAGCCAGCTCAGTTTATGAAATTGGTAATGTTTCTTCTAGTTGGACATTGGTGACATGATCTTATTCTGACACGGCCAATATAACTAGGATGCTGCTTGATTCAGTCATGCATGTACTAGCGCAGGTTTTTGGAAAAAAAAGAATGGTTCGACATACCACAAAGATTCAGAGATCAAAATTTTCACTGAATATTTGCACTTAGCATAAAAAAATGTATAAATAAGTACTTGTAAATATTCAAAATCGATGCATTTACCAAGTTTCGTTACTACATACCTGCCAGTTGGCACTATGGATGAATGGCTGGAAACTCTTTCCAATAGAATAAAGTTCAGAGAAATACCAAAAGGAACTACAAAATGGATATCGGTAACAAAGTAGTATATTACTGTCTAGAGAAAAATGTCAATGTAACCCCAAAAACCAACTCCTAATTACCGAGATTATATATCAACTCTGTGCGAACGCTAGCTGAATTTTGTAATCACTACAACCTCGAACATCTTATGTTTTCTCATAGAACTGAATCTTTTACTACAAATACAAAGTTCAGCTTAATGTGAGCAGCGTTAAGTATGATTCACTTCTCACCAATAAACAATCAGTTTACGACTAAATACAAAACTGTCCAATGTGCTAATCCTTTCTCGATCCTAAATGAATTATCGTGAGCCGAATGAAGTATGATTCACAACAGGATTAGGACTACTTATAAATCAAAAAACCAAACCAAACCAAAATCCAATAACAACTCTATTGTATCCAAACTTCAACATAACAAACGATAACTCATAACTCGAATTTGAATCTAGCAAAACTGACTACAAGGCATACATTTTTCGACTGCAGGACATGCTACAAGCATTAATGCAAATCACGAGATCCTCACTTCACTCAGTCCACAACAAACTAACATAAACCCATAATTTCCAATGTTTTAAACACTTCCTTCCCCAAGATCCCTGAAACTAAACCCTAAATTACTATTAACCCAAAACAAAATATATAGATTTCAACTCAATTACAAAAAACCCATAAAGTTTTCATTAAAAAATACAAAAATCAAACAACCCAGAACATCAATTAGACTTCAATCTAAGAATTCCAACAAAATCAAACAAAAATACATTCAATCAAACAAGCAAAATTGGGGCAAAATTACCGGAATGTATTTGAATTTTCGGCGAGGCGGTTCCTCGCTCGCTGCCAAAGCGCCGTCGTCCTTGGCAGAAACCTTGTCCCTGTCCCCTCCATTGGCGACTGCGCCATTACTAATGGCAATCGGGGTCCACTTGAAAAGCAGGAGATGCGAGCCGTTATTACCATTAGAGGAACCGTTAATCTGGTGAGAATGATGGATGGAGGTGTTGTGGTTGGAGGGAGGAGCTACGTGTTCCCACTTCTTCTTCCCCTTCCTCACCGGCCCAGTAAACCCCGTTGCCGGTCCGTGCCGGGTCGAGGTGCGCCCGAGTCGGGCCCCAACTCCCTCCATCTTGCTGATGGATCTCCGATTCTGCGTTGGCGACTCGCTAGACGTCCGATCCGGCTTTAAAAATTAAAAATTAAAAAAAAAAAAAAGAATTTTTGGGAATTTCTGTATGATTCTTTGTTTCTTTGCTTTCTCTCTCTGAAACAAAGACTTTCTCTCTCTAGATTTGGGTGGGGTGCGTTTTTGATTCGCATATATGGTTTCCGTGTTTGGGTGGGATTGGGTGGTCGTCGGGCACTGTTACTATTTTGACGCTAAATCAGGGCCGTCTACGTGCATTCATACTAGATTGGGGATTTTTATTTTTCGGAATCCTTCTAATCCACCAAATCAGATGATTCGTACCGTTGAAATTTGATCCAACGCTTGAATTTATTATAACTTTTAAAGTAGACCCCTATTTGTAGTCGTTGGATCAAATTTTAACGGCACGAATTCTCTGATTTGGTAGATTAAAAGGAAGGAATCCAAAAATGATCATTTTCCTTATTTTTCTTCTTATTCACATCTAGAAGCATAAAATAATCGACCTATATACGAAGAATTATTTCTAACACTCTAAAAATTTAATTATGCACTCTAAACTTTATATATATAAAAGTAAAAAATACTCTTATAGAGTGTACAATTAAATTTTTGAAGTATCATGCCAATAATAATTCCTTACATTTATTATTCAACCACAAATTGACGAGTGACTAATTTCCTTCACATGTAGTCGCAGTATCACATAAGTAGGCAGCGTACATTTGGTCCTCGTAGCAAATAGTATGCAAAAGCAGAGCTAATGACTCCAAACAATGAATCCGCGAAAATACAACTCTATGAACCCCTTGGAGTTCTTATTTTCGAACAAGTACGATACAATCTGTATATTCACAATTCATGAGTTGATGATTCGCGATTAATATGACTCACAACTTAAGGGCTTATAGCCATATAAGTTACGAGCCACGAATCCATAAATTTAAGCAAAGAAATTAAAATACTAGCTAGGGGAATCATGGGATGTGCCTTGAAACTTGTAGTTCAAGACTCATGACTCTCAGTAATGTTATATCCATACCAAAAGACTCACTCCATCATGCATGAGAAACCATGTCAACTGAAGAAGTTAGAATTCGGGAACACACATTTTTAAGGAACACTCCATAACTTTTTTCAACGTTCCTACAATGTTTAAGACCTGGACATGGGCCATCTGAAGGATGATGATGGACAAGATTGATGTGGTGAAGAGTGGAAACGCACTTAGGCGTCTGAGCACTTCGACCTTCCTTGTTATTTGATCATCACGAATACCCTGTCATGAAGGTTAGGCCATCCCCAACCGAATGAGGGTCAAAGGGCTTTCCTTAGCTCTATAGCCCTACAAGAAATTATATTTTAATAAACAGTGATAGGCCATATTTTATACCATCTCCAACTGAGGAGGTCAAAGGGTCATAGGTCAAACATAGCCATCTGACAAAAAAAATCTCCAATTGAGAAGGTCAAATGGTCATAGGCCAAACATAATTTATTATTTTAATTAAATTAATATGGTTAATTAAATTAAACTACCATATTAAAATAAGATTTTCAGACATATTTTGAGTGTCACTTGTTGCCAAATGAATAAGCCTCCGGATTTCTTATTTTTATATAATCTCAATAATTTTTTTATAGGATTTTGAGTAACACGTGTCACTAAAGTAAGTAACTCTCTAGATTTCTTATCTTTATGTAATCTCAATAATTTTTCTGATAAGATTTCGAGTGACACGTGTCGCTAAACTGAGTAACTCTCTAGATTTCTTATCTTTAGATAATCTTAATAATTTTTCGGATAGGATTTTAAGTGTCACGTGTCAAGATGTAATTGGTTGCGCAAATTTTAGATAGGATTCTTATCTACGTGACACTTCTTATCTTCAGCTTTCAACGTTGTAGGAATGATGTAGGTATTTATAAGAAAAAAAGTTAGATTTTTCTTTTTAAAAGTTCGTTAAAAAAAAAAAATCAAATTCCAATGGTAACCTAACGGTAGCATGACATTAGCTAGCTAGCGTTATGCTGATGCCTCAAGCCTGACATTTTGGAGCTAGAAGGCTGGCAAAATGTCAAACTTGACATTCTGGAGCTAGAAGGCTGGCAAAATGTCAAGTTTGACATTATGGCACTAAAAGGCTAGCAAAATGTCAAACTTGACATTCTGAAGCTAGAGGGCTAGCAAAATGTCAAGCTTGACATTCTGGCACTGGAGGGTTGGGCCTAGTTGGTTAGAAATGGCTAGCCTGCTGACCTGATTTGGGGGTTTAGGCCCGGTGGGGCCCACAAGCCCTTTGGCGTAACCCTTGGAGACGATTTTTGTGTCATTCCGAGTTATTTTTAGCCCTATGAACCTTTGACCGGATCAGTTGGAGATGACCTTATGCAAGAAGCCGCTCCAACTCCTCCAGTCCATTCAGTTTGGCCAGCTTCTTGAACTTCTTCCTCACTAACTTGTTTTCCACTAGAGCTGGTTCTCACTGCCTCATGCCTCAAATCAATGACCTCGATTGGAATCCCTTCTTCATCAGGGTCGGTAGGCTCGTTACAAAATTTCGAATTCTTAAACAGAACAATAACAACATTTAAGAGAAAACATGCTAAAGTGGCATCATATTTGTTGTACTCCCATCACACGTATCAGCAAAAAATTATGCAAATTTAGGGGGCGTTTGTTGCACCGAACTATCTCGGACTGGACTAGCTTCTGGGACTAAGCTGGACTGGCTTAGACTAGACTAAGCTGGACTGACTTAGTGAAACGTTTGGTGCAGTGTTGGACTAAAAAGAAGGATAATAACAAACTACAATATTATATTATTTTAATTCATATCTAATAATATTATATTAATTAAATCTATATTTTTTATTCTAATAAAACTCTCCCTCTCACTCGAAGTCTCCATCTTTTTCTCCTCGTTCTCTTCGTCCCACGCTATCTTTTTTTTCCGATTAATTGCCAAAATTTTTTCTACAAAACGAAGAATCGAGCTTGGTTTTTCAGGTTTTTGTTCGGTGCAAGATCCTAACTGGAGAGAGCTTTCCAAGTCCATGGATTCAATCGGAGCCGCAAGTTTGTGGAGCGGCGGAATCGGCCTGCAGCGATGCCTGGCAAGCTAATCAGCGACAAGTCGGGGTTTGTGGAGTCAGGGAAGTGAGAGACGACGATGGCTTGGATTTGCAGATGGTATAGGCGAGTGCGAACGCGTAGATCGGCGTTGGCATCGAGCTTTGGGTGAACGACAATCTAGATTTGCTCACCTAGGGAGCCATCATGGTAGTCGAGTAGCAAATGAGAAGAGAGGGAGAGAGTGTGGTGGTCTGGTGGTGTGATTTGGTTGGAGTAAGGACAGAAAGCAAGCAACGCAAGGAGAAGAGCAGAGGGAGGTCTTAGCAGTCCCATGGTAATTAGGGGGTCTCGCTAAGCCCTCTTAGCGAAGGGTTTTGTCTATGCGAGTCCTTCTTAGTCTCATTAGGGTGCATTTGTTGCACCGGACTGTCTTAGACTGGACTAACTGCAGGGACTAAGTTGGACTGATTTAGATTAGACTAAGCTGGACTAGCTCAGTGAAGCGTTTGGTGCAGTGTTGGACTAAGAAGCAGGATAATGGCTTTTTTTTTTTTTTTTTTTTTTTGAAAATAAAAAATTAACATTAGCCAATTGACATTTTTAATTTACTTTTGTCTTTAAAAAACAAATATTATTATGTCATTCCATAAAAACTATCTTCTACCATTGGAAGAAGAGAACCGACTCACAAACCAACCACATTTCTCAAACTTCTGGATTCCCCTTTCTTTTGTCAATCTCTCTCTCTCACTCTTCACTTCTTCTCACAATCAACTACACCCACTTCAAATCCCACGGCAAGCTCATCCCACTCGCCATCGACAATCAACATCACCCACTTCACATCCCACGACAAGCTGAAATTGTGCAGAGGCTTTGTCGGTTTGTCCTCTTGGTACCCATCGCCATGGACTTTGCTACCTTTGTTTCTCACGCCTCATAATTTTCTGGGAAGAGAGAAGAATTTTTATTGGGATTGTTGTTTTCGTTTTGGTTTTTTGTTTTGAATATGGGCATGGGTGGGTTGGGTTTCAAATATGGGTTTAAGATCTGGACATGGAGGCAAATGGAGTTGCAGAGGGGCATGCTTGTAGACGACACTGTTGCACACAACGCAAGCTCGGAGACGGGATTAGCAATCCCAAACGTTTTGAGGGGCCTCGCTAAGACCACGCAGTGGAGGGCAAACAAACGCCCCCTTAAGGTTCTATTACCCAAATCCTTTGAACATTTAGATTGCAAATCCCTGAACCAAACAATTACAGGCCAAATTAAAGCATACCACGGGCAATTAAATCACAACAATGGTCATCTACATTCAAGGGAAGAAAGACAAACATGCTGTGAACTGAAATTTCTACGCAAAATTCCAAGCAACCCACATTTTCTTGGCCTGATTCAAGAGCTTTCAAAGAAACAAATAAATTGGGTGCAAGAACCAAACAATTGGATCAAACAATCCATCTCGACTGAGGGCTTCACAACAGTTTGAACACGAATATAAGAGAATGGACATAATATGGTTTTTTTTTTTTTTTTTTTTCAAACATAATATGGTTTCATTAGCTAAATTATAAATTGAGTACACCTCAAAATACACTTTGGACTTGAAAATTTGATGATTCTTAACATGGGTTTGGTTGTGAATTACGGTGCAAGAAGACGAACACACTATACTAAGTGATTGACTTTAACTTACAATTGAACTGCAAAGTACAATTTGAAAATGAAAATTTTGATAAATCATCATAAACATGGGAACAATTTTATCTTACAATTTATTTGAAAAATAATAAATATTTATGGGTATTTTACATACATTTTCTCTAATCAAAACCGAGATGGGTATTTACAATTGCAACATGGCAATTAGGGCCGTAGCACCAAAATTATAATCTCAAATTTAATACAACAAAAATAAATCAAACAAAACGACAGCTATAGCTCTTGAAACGCCGCAGTCAAACGCCCAACTCTCAAGCCATTCTTACCAGCAAAATCATCTCTGCAATAGTAAGACTTCGTAGGCAAGGCCTCAAACCCCATTGATCTCTTAACACCACCAAATCCATGGTTGGATTCCAATGTCTCATTGGCGGCGGCTGATGATGCTAATGCATTTGTTGTGCGCTTGTAGGATCCAAACCATTTGGCCTGCATGTACCCGTTTCGCCGCCATGGCGGCATTGACATGTCCACGCTCTTCATAGATTTTTTTATCTCTGTGCACATTAGCCTCACGATTTTCTTCAGCTCGTCGACTTCTCCGACGAATGTGTTTGGAAAGACGTCAAGGAGCGATGTGTAACGTGTCGTGGGACGAGCAATTTCGAACTCTCTAAAAAGGAATGGTTCGACAATGTAACGAGTTCCTTTGAGGTTGACATCGACAAACTCGTAGTCCCCTGCCGGAAACCGGCTCGATTTCACCCACTTTGATTTGCAAAGGCCTGCACCAATTGGATGAATAATGTAATTAGATATCAATCTCAATAGTTCTCAATGTAAGGAGTTCCTTTTTTCTTTCAATTTTTGGGAACCAAAACATAAATAACACTACTAAGTTAAGAACTTCACTCACCAGCATCAAAACCCTTGTGGCGCAAGTGAGTCATTAACCTCCTTTTGAATCCCGGAGACGAATTGTCGTCCCCGATGCCCGCCAATGCAACTTCCACCTCAGTAACAATCTTCTTCTTCAACCCGTCACTTTTTACATCAAACAAACTCTCCAAAGAATTCTTGGTCTCCGAATCCGACCAATCACCGGCCTCCGATTTCTCATCGACCAAGTGTTCCTTCTCGTTCCGGACAACGTCTTGGTCGCCCCCTTCTTCGAAATCCCCTCCCTCGATGAAGGACTTGACAAGATCAGACAAATCCGCAAAACTCTCCCCCGCCGCTGAGTACTCGCTCCCGCTGCTCTCGCACAGCCTCACCCGCGCCACCTCGTCGAACGCCGCCGCCACTCTCTGAAACCTCACCGCTCCCATTCTAATTATTTTCTACCAACCGTGTTCTTCAACTTGGTCGGCGAAACGATTGGAGTGAATGACACAAACGGGTGTTTTTTAAAGCGATAGACAGAGAAGTGTTGTCATGATTTGTTCATGGTATTTACATAAAAGACAGAAGTCGAGAAAGACAAGGAAGATGATGACACGATGTGAAGACCTAAACGCCGCTGCGCATTATTTATAGGGAAAGTTGAGTTCAATGAGTTATATTGAACCTGCCCGTTTAAACGTCTTGGTTCCGTTTTCTGTATTTCGTTTGTTGTGTATGCCTACCTAGTCACCATAACTCGTAGATAATAATGTAACCAATATTTTGGGGATTAGTCACGCTTTCGCGTTGATTTAAAAGCATTAAACTTTCCTTAATTATAACTAGGAGATAAGGATGACCAAAAATGAAACTGTAATTACCAAATAAGTGATAGAGTGATCATAGTTTATTCGTTATACTTCAAAGTTGTACCAATATTATTAGGACTAGGAGTATTTTGATAAAGAAAAAAGTGAAACAAAACACTTGTATTTCAAAGTACAAAGCTCCAAGCTTGACATACATTCTTTGGTCGATATTTTAGCAGTTGAGGTTAGTTGTCTAATATGATATTAGAGTTTTAATAGTCCATGAAGATTAGTTTTGAGTTTTGTCTCCGCTTTGTGTTCTAGTTTCGATGATTTCTTGGTTGTACCAAGTCTAATGAAATATTTGTCTCAATTTAGTTCACATTTTTTTTTATTTTTTTGCAACATTCTGTTCAACTATGATCTCCGAAAACCCAATCCAAAAAAGATTAGTATCAATCTGTAGTTTATTTGTTTTGTGTTTCAGC
Source organism: Malus baccata (assembly GCA_006547085.1). NCBI lineage: Eukaryota > Viridiplantae > Streptophyta > Magnoliopsida > Rosales > Rosaceae > Malus > Malus baccata. The sequence goes on along the minus strand of VIEB01001186.1, from coordinate 102,168 downwards.
TTTGCATAGCTCAGGTCGGAGCAAGGCGTCATCGGATTTCTTGTTACTATTCAGTTCATGATTCTACTAACACAAACTAGTTCGACACGATTAGTTATCCAAAAATAACGATGTTCATCCTATATGTATATGTGTGTGTGTGTGTGTGTTCACATTATCATACTATATGTTCTAATAATGCCTATTTCACTAATTTTTTTGCAAGGACGTTGCTTAATCATAATTGTAATCAAGATAAACGCCAAACCAAAAAGTAATCCGAGCACAAACTAACAAATGCAATATGCTTAGGAAGGTAGAATATGCTTCTATTCTTCTTTATCCTCTCCCTCCATCGTGGTTAGTTCCTTCTCAAATTAGAATATGCTTCTGTTTTTCAGTCTCAAATTTCATATTTTGTAAGTTGATATACTAATTTAAGAATTGCATAGGTGTTCACATGTATCGATTGGTGACTTGAGTGAGTTTGAACGCAATGTGGCAAGTTTGGCACTCATTGGCCTACGCATGCATGTGGGTTCGCATACTCTCCAACGTGCCAAATACGTTGTCGTTTCATCTCTTCTTTTAAAAATGGATCAGATAGTGGCGTTATCACTGCAGTCCACCCTTTCGAGGCTAAAAAAACTCATAAATGCATCTTAGTCCCCCAATCACCACTTTGTAATTCACCGGCATTGAAAAATTGAAGTCAAGTTTTACCGTGTAAAATACGAACTTGAAATTCATCTCTAACCATTAAGTTACCCATGATGGTTTGTCGTCACTTCATCTTAGATGTGGTAAATCGAAGCTGATAATCATTACTAGTGTCCAGGTTCAATGAACATAATTAAATGTGTCCACATGCATTGGATATAAAATTTTCGTCTTGTTCTAAACCAGTGTTACAAAGTTACCCTAGTTAATCAAGAAAACCATGACCGTGTTAAAACGCTTTTAACAGCTAAAGTAATTGCAAGAAACTCGAACACATTCCGGGACCCAGCCGCCAAAAAGTGGATACAACTAAAAGGGCAAATTTATGACCTTTGACAGACATGCATGCATGTGGATGGTTAATAGAGGGACCTGACTTCTTTGCCCTTCCAATTTCATACACTTTCATCATTTTTTATTTGTGTGATTACGATTAAGTTACGTCAACATTTTATATCATTATTATTTTTTATCTTATTATATTTATAAAAAAATCAATATAAAATGTTAACGTGGTTTAACCGTGACCGCACAAAATAAAAGAGGATGAGAATGTATGGAAACTAGAAGGGCAGAGAAGCCGGGTCTGTTAATAGAGTGCAATATAGTTTTCAAGTTCACTAGATTTTTCATCGTGTCGCTATTTTAAGTTAATAACGAAATTTTTATTATTTTTGAACTTTCTCAATAAAAATAAATAATTATTGTGGAATATTGTCATTGAGGTCTAAGTGAAAATGAGGTATTGAAGGGCATCAACAATACTATAATGTTCTGTTGCATCAGCGAGAGGAGCACCATCTTATGCAGAGAGTTTGAGCCAGACCAAAGAGGTGTGGGACACGGCTTGAAGTCTTGCAGTGCGAGGAAGCAGATCCAAGGTTAGTTGAGTTATTACAGTAAATAATATTATATATAGAAGTCTTTCTTGTAATGTTAAATAAATATTAGTAATCATATGCGTCTCAGCTTAGTTGAAGGAGATTTCTTGTCTAATTTGAAGTTCAATCCCTTGTTGTAGTTAGCTAAACATGTTACATAGTTTATTGTGGCAATATAGATATGTGGCAAAAGTGTGTAAATATGTATCGTTTGTAAAAAAAAAAATAAATATTAAAGGACGATCTAATTTCGTTGGATGATAAGAGGGCGTATATATCGCCATCAGTCAATTTTGTCATCCATTTTTGGCCAACTGAACAGTGAACATTGTCTGCTTAATATCCTCCGATCGAGTACTTCCATTTGGTCCTGTAAATATCAAGCTTCATGGAAATTTGTTTCATTCTCTCATCATTGAACGGATATATAATAAAAACATATTACATCAACTCTGCTATAAGTTCTAATGCATGTCTAAGACCATGTATAGTACTGCTTTTTGAGCTAGATACATTGATCAATCATGTTGCCCTAATCCCTTTTGTTAATCGTTTGTTCAACAAAACTAAAGGGGATGATTATATATAAAGGTGACCCAATTCTTTGCCATTAGTAGGAAGCGTATGATAGTGACTCTTAACTTATATATATAAGAGAAATGTTAAGGAGACTCTTTCGGAACTCTCTATCAACTCTTTGTCACCTTACAGTTTAATGTTAATTTCTGTGCCAACATTATAAAATTTTATGCTAAAAATATAAGGTGACAGATAGTCCATGAAGAATCTCAATTTTAAGAGAGTCTCCTTGACATTACTCTACATATAATTTGGGAACTTTTTTTTTCATCCCCATATATATTAGCCTTTTCTATGTTCACTAATTTGGACATGTGATTGAAAAAATATAAAGGTTTGGGCTTGGATTATTGATCACTGAATATTTTGGCTGAATCGGCAGAAGAAGGGTTAATGCTTAAGGAACACCTTCTCATGCAGAAGAAGGGTTAATGCTTAAGGAATAATATATTTATGCGGACACTTCATCATAGTGGTCGAGCATTAACATCTGCGTAATAGTTTAACATAAGAGATTTCATGTAGGGTAAAATGCTCTTAATCACGAGTTCAAAAGAGTTTTGTAGTTCAAGTGATTGAGAATAATATTGCTAAACACAACATTCTATATCCATTTCTCTCTATTTAATATCATTTGTATTCATGATGAATAAATATCTATTAAAAAAATATGCACCTTTAATTTCAAGAACAAGAATCTTACATAAAAAATTTGGCAAAATAAATTACGATATATTCTACTCCAAATTAATGAGATTGACTTCCTATGTAATAAAACTCCACATCTACCTTGTTACTAGGTGATAGGATAAAATTTAAAAATAATATCGGTGTAATCAGTAGTGGATCCAGACTCTGCTTTAACAAGTGGGCCACCACACTTGCTACGTAGACATTTAAATGGATTCGTTCAAATCTAAAGCCCATTTCTTAGAAATAAAGCCCATCCCAACAATGGGCTGGGCCATCATTTTAAGTCGGCACCGGCCCTAGCAAGAATTAAAAAGTTATTCCCAAACCACTAAAATTAAAATTTAAGAAAAAAAAGAATAAAAAAGAATAAAGAAGGAAAAGAATCACAACGCGCAGAATCGGTCTCTTCTTTGTGCCTCGAACGCCGAAAAGAAAAGAAAATTTCAGAGCCTCGAATGCCATTGAAAGTTTGGGAGGGAGAGAGAGACAGAGAGTGCCCGCGCCAAAGCACGGAGGAAGAAGAAGATGAGATCTCTTTCGGCCAAGACGGTGCGTTTTGTTCCTCAATACCCAGACGTAATAGGCTTATTATTGTCTTATGCATAAACTTGTACTGTATCTGGTGCTCTTTTTTTGTTTTTATTCGATCTTCTGGTGGGCTTTTCAAGTTTTTTCTGTCGCTTTCGTGGATCATGGGTCATTGGAAATGATTGATTTTTGGTGGGTTTCAAGTTTTTTGGGCAGATTACGTGAGCTTTAACGGTTGAGATTGGATCTTATTGTGAATTATAAATTTATATTTGATTGTGTTGCTGGGATTTCTTGTGTTTTAGAGGATAATGGTGCTGGTATAATCTGGGTTAATGATTTGTTAAGTGGGATCTGACTATACGTTTATCGGGGTGTGGGATATTGGTGAAATTTGACAACCCTTATGTTGGAAATTTGCTGGTTTTCATTTGTCAGGGTTAGTTTTGATTTTGTTGAATGGATCAATACCTAGACATTTGTTTCGATGTAAGGGAAGTGTTTCTGATTTGTTCGGTTTAGTGATGAAGTTAAACAAGTTACGATTTCGTGTGTGATTAATGTGTGATTAATGTGTGATTTGCGGTTTAGAATCTTCGACTTAGTTGGTTTTAGGATAGTCGCGATACTGGGGTGGTGTTCAATGTGCATTAACTTTTATGCCAAATTGCTCACAACGTTATCTTGTGCAGGTACATGAGCTGCAGGTTTTATGAACTCTGCAACGGTTTAAGCAAAAGACTCGTTGAGAATATACAAGCATAGAAATAGGAATGGCGGATGGAATATCAAGCTTCTGGGGTCCTGTCACATCAACGATTGAGTGTTGCGAAAAGAATTATGCCTACTCTTCTTATATTGCGGAATTTTACAACACTATATCAAACATTCCAGGCATTCTGTTGGCACTCATTGGCCTTATAAATGCCTTGAGGCAGCGGTTTGAGAAGAGATTTGGCATTCTTCACATATCTAATATGATTCTTGCCATTGGAAGCATGTTATACCATGCCACATTGCAACATGTGTGAGTATCACTATGATTTATGCGTTATGGAAGTTTTAATGAACGGATGGGTGGCTGAACTCATACCATACTGGACTATCAGGAAATAGTTAAATTAATATGTTGATAGAAGGGTGTAACTGGATAGTGTGAATGACATGTTTTGAAACACCAAAAGATACACATATTAGACCTTTATGAGTATACTATTTCTGATCATTAATCACATGGAAAGTTGCAATTATTGTAAGATTGTTTCTTTGAAGACGAAGCCTGTGCACTGGGGTAAATTTCATTAATCCGTAACAGTTTGAGGAGCATATATGACATGTCACTTTCCGGATGCATTCATGCACATATGCATAATCCGCATTAGGTATGAAGGTTTATGTGGATTGACTTATCTGCCTCATAGTTGTTTTAGTTACCTCAGTCTGTCAGGTCCAGTAACTTTATTATTCAATTTCCTTTTCTTGTCTAAATTGTTGCAATGAAAGTTGAGGGCTCAAGACTTTTTTGGTATGTATTTCCAGGCAACAGCAGAGCGATGAGACTCCAATGGTTTGGGAGATGCTCCTTTACATATATATCCTCTACTCCCCAGATTGGCACTATAGGACTACAATGCCCACCTTCCTCTTCCTCTATGGTGCTGTTTTCGCAGGTGTTCATTCTGTGGTTCGTTTTGAGATTGGCTTTAAGGTGCACTACGTGATCTTGTGTCTTCTCTGCATACCTCGAATGTACAAGTACTACATATACACGCAAGACGTGTGTGCTAAGCGGATTGCAAAGCTGTATGTGGCCACCCTTGTTATAGGCAGTTTGTGTTGGCTCTGTGATAATATCTTCTGCAAAGAGATATCCGGTTGGATGATTAACCCGCAGGGTCATGCCTTGTGGCATTTGTTCATGGGTTTCAATTCCTACTTTGCAAACACTTTCTTGATGTTTTGCCGGGCCCAGCAGCGAGGATGGTCCCCCAGGATTGTTCGTCTTATGGGGTTTTTGCCCTATGTGAAGATTGAGAAACCAAAAACCCGATGAGAGGTTCAAAGCAAATGGCAGGAGTATAGTTTCAGTAAAGATGTCGTCGCAGGCGAGGAACGTGACCAAACAACCGGACAATCATTTTCTTTCTCTCTTTAGATTGGACCGAAAAAGATTGGTTTTGATTGTTTTAGATTGGATCTTGTCTTAAATTTCCTTGTAAAAGTAGGACATGTAACATATCTATAAGCCTTTTTCTGTTGCATTGGTCGATATGACTTAGTTTTCCGTTTTCTCGTTTCCGAAAGTGCAACTCTGGCTCTATCAATTGTTTGTTACTAAATTTTCGAGCACACCAAGCCTTTTTTTTTATTGGCACTGAGGTACCGTTTGGTACGTGGGACTGGACTGAACGGAATGAGACGATGCCTTCTACCTCACGTTTGGTGCGCCTAAAATGGGTGGAACGTGTTGTTCTATGGGGTGAATTTTGGGTAAATTTTCGTTCCGTCTCATCCCCTAGAACGTGGAACCCGTGGAACACAAAATTATAACCTCTCTCCTTCCTCGTTTCCATCAGAGGACATCTTTGCTCCCTCTCTATTCTGTCTCGTCCTGTCTCATTTCATTCCGTTCCGTTCCGTCTGCATACCAAACGATGCCTGAAGGAACGATTACACGTTATGTAACATGCGTATATGTACACGCCAAACGCGTTGATTCTGAACAACTCTGGTCCGTAAATATCAAATACCGGCTGTATTAGAAAGAAAAAGGAGAAAAAAAAAGCAAGAATCCATCAAGGTATAAAAATACAATGTTGTCATAAAATGCCTACATAAATTGGACACTACTACAATTACCAAAAGCATCAACCAACTTTGCAGCGGGTATGTTACTTATCAATCCATCAAAAGCGCAAATACAAGGGGAGGATAGAAAGATGTAAATTCCATCTAAGACTTAATATGTATCAAACAACAACGAGAATATACAGGGTTTACGCGCACAAGAATGCCTCCAACCTAATGGGGGTTGCTCTACGAAAACAGAACACCGCCATTCACAAATATTCCCTTTTTTCGCCTCTTTTCCACATGTTCAAACATGCAAGGAAGAGGAGAATGGATGACAGAAATACAGGTTATTCACACGGTTATCCGACCAGCCTATCCTGCAAGACTTGTTTAAGCTTCTCAAATAGAATTTGCTGCTGCTCGAGCGTAAGGTTCATCAAAATCTAAATTGCAGAAAGAAAAAACGGTCAATCCAATTGCGATCAATACTTGTTCATTAAAATTTTCAAAGCCATAAACTAAATTATTTACGACGCTTGCAAAAAGGATACCTGGTCTATGATCATATCAACTGAGAGGCTCTGAGGGACAATGAAAGACTGGTGATAGATATAAGCAAAGATCGCCATCACCATCTACAACAAAACACAATGTCAATTGCAGAAGCGAACACATGGGTCACATCATCATCATCTAAATCGTTGAAGCCAAACATAAAGAACCCATCGTTTAGAGTGAAAGAATTAATTAAAGTCCATTATCAAAAGCGAAAGATTCTGCATTAGGCCCCTTCATGTAGCATCATCATAAGGTGGGAAATGGACGCAATAGTAATTAGTATGAGCGATCCACTCAAGTAATTTAGAATACTCTGATTGAAAAAAATATTATAGTTATTATTTAGGAAAATCATACCTGGCAATCCATTCTGTCTGTGATTCCACCATGCCCCGGGATACTATCACCAAAATCCTATGACAAATGGAAGAACGTTAGAAATTATTTCAAACGGAAGCTTACTGTGCAAAATTGCATCAATCCAAATTACATCGTCAGAAGTAAACCTTGACTTTAAAAGCCCTTTTAAAGCCACTTGCAAAGAAGCCTCCAAATGGAGCTATTATCGATGAAAACAAACCAAGACATAACGCATGCCATTGAACTGGCAAAATTGAAATCCCTTTCCAAGGAAACTGCAACACAAAAAAGATAAAGATTATATTTCAGTCATATAAATAAGGAAAACTAATTTATAAGAATCCAAATTTATGTATCCTATTCAACTGCAAGCATGGCTTTTAGATAACTGAAGCAGTCTCTAAAAACAATCATCTCACTGCTAATACTAAGAGAGAGCCTGCTGATCCACTGAAAGAACTGTTAGATTGAATTTTATGAGCATGGAAGAAAAAGAAGAACAATTAACAACAGTAATCTAATCCCAAAAAGCTTAAGTTCAAAACAGCGGTTTGAAAAGAAAAACAGACTGTAGAGACTAATTATCGTATAAAATAGGCATATGCATGTTCTATGAGCATTTAACACAATAATCTTTGGCCAAATAATGACTTCATTATCAAAAAGTGGAAAACAAGTCAAATAACTGATCTCCAAATTCACAATTTCATAGGGATAACCTGATCTATGGTTTACTACAATACACAAACGGGTATACTGTCATTGTAATTACAGAATCAAGAAGTGTCAGTTTACTCACCCAGTGAGGGAGCCATTCTGGAAAAGTATAATACTCTGGCTTAAACAATGGGCCAGGATCACAGTCAAGCCAACCAGTCGATAAATCCTGCAAGTGCATCAACAGAAACCAGTGGAAAATTAGCTACAACTGAAATACTATTTCTTTCCTTTACCAAATTGACTAAAAATTAATCAGAATCATTACCCCTCTTGGACACGTTAGCCACTGGAAACGACCCATGATATTTGCAAGCTGCATAAACAAATGTACATACCATGTTTGTATAACTTCAATTGAATAAATTAATGTCTTATCATGTATTCACATAGAACTCATAGTCGGAATGTTTATACATCCCAGAACATTGTACATCTGGCTGAAGCATGCAATCAAAAAGATAAGTTGTACAAGTAAATTTTGATATATTTAAAGAGGAAAACTTTTGGTTTGACAAGTCATCAAGGAAAAACCTTCTAAACATGTGCCCATGGCTGAGATATAAATAGAGGTGTGGATGTTACAACGAGCAAAATATACTGGCAAGATACACATTTCTATAAGTTGAGATGTACCGTGACCAATTCTGGTGGCACTTCGAGTCAAATAATTATCATACTGGAGCATAAGATCAATAAAAAAGAAATCACGGCAATCTGACTGAAACTAAGATTTCTCTTTCATGCAAGACAAGAGAAGTCTATTTGCCATCACCAAATTAATTAGCAAGCTCACCAAAAATGCTGATATGATAGTTATAACTGACGCTCCAATGAATCCCTCCCAAGTTTTCTTTGGTGATATCTTGATCAAAGGGGTTTTTCCAAAAAAGAAACCACAAATATAAGCAGCAATGTCATTGATTACGATAAGTGAAGCTGGAAGAAGAAACCTGCATCAATTTTGTCTTCGTCTCAGAGAAAGAAACAAAAAAAGAAGTAATGTGTGAGAGTGTTCCTGCAGTAACTTGAATTACCAGAAAATTCCTTCAAAGATGTTTGCTACAAAGAAAGAGGACTGGGTAAACACAGTAATTAGAATCATGTGCGTCCACGCATACTGGCCAAACTGATACTTGTACATCTTCTTCTTTAGTGTAAGAATGAACCACATAAATCCTGAACCCAATCATGGGGAAAGGAATAATATCAGGATCATCTGAGTTATATAAAAGGGGAAAGGACAAACACCAACTAAACAATGTTCACCAATGAAACCACTATGCAAATCAAATATAGTATTAGATGTTGGTCAACAAGAGACAACAATATAATCCAATTTCACTTCAACCAAATATTTGGCTGTAAGGAGAACTTGAATATAAGTTTCTTAAAGCTGTTTTGTGTAAAGTGTAAACACAAACATATAATGTGTAACAAACCTGCGATGTACAAGAAATAACAGACAACCATATGATACTTGATAAGACTGCTGACAAGCTTATATAACACTTTATCTGAAGTTACAGTGTTGACAAGCCGTTGACTGAGTATGCGACCGTAAACAAACAGCATCGCAGTGAAGAAAAAGTGCCTGAGCAGAGAAGTTGAACTTGAATAAATATTACAGCAACACTCTTTAAATAACACCTGAACAGATTTCTGTTGAGTAAAATACACTAGAAAAAATGAAATGCTACTATTCTGACCAATTTAGAATCCTGAATCCCGGTAGGTGCTTATCTTCATGAGCTTTCCTGAGTAGATTAAACAGCTCCTTTGCCATAAAGATTTGGATAACCACCACCATGGCAGTGATGCAGAGATGACCCAGATATATAATCAATGCAAAACCTCCAATCATCCAAACAGAAGAGTATGCACGTACCAACATTGACCTGTATTTATTACGGTCATTAACCAGTAAACTGCCTCCATTTGCTTTACTAACATCGGGAAGAGCCTGCAGCCATAAAGGAAATACATGACTAACCCCTTAATCTAAAATTCCTACATTATTTAGACTCCCAGACAAATTCATATTGTCCCCAACAAATTTTTTAGATATAAAAACACATTATTATACAGAAACAACTATGTAAGCCCCTAACTTAAAAATAAGCAAATGATCAGTTACAAAACTGAAAAAATGTATAAAAAAAATCAGGAGAAACTCGAATGTATGCTCTACATTATTTAGACTACCAGACAAATTCATATTGTCCCCAACAATTTTTTTAGATATAAAATCATACAGAATAAAGCTAGACAGCCCAGAACTCTACATGCATGAAAGAAAATAAGTAAAGTTTCAAATTTTAACAAACCTCAGCTGAGCGTCTACGATGCCGAAGTCGAGCAGTTGGGGACCTTGGGGTTGGTGGGCTGCCAACACTATTGTCTCCTGGCATGACTGTTCTAACTCGCTATCGCTTAATAGGTTAAAACATACATGTATCTGATGCAAAATCACCGTCACCTGAAACAACAAATCACATTCAGATAAATGGGGACAGTAAGCATAAAATAAGTGATAATTGTCTTGTCATTGTGCACTCTATACACTATGGATCCTTTTGATGACCATTTTCAGTTCCCCTTAAAGTGAAAACAACTTAAATACTTTTTCGTTTTGTCTTAGTTTAAATTTTCTGCCTTATACATTTCTTATGCATCTCTCCCATAGGCTTCCTCCACCCTTCTATATCCATTAATTCTCCCATGTATTTACCCTCTATCACTAACACACCAATGAAAATTGAAACTAAAAACCCAATGGTTATCAAACGGGCTCTAAAGTACACGAAGCACAAACCCTAATTTCCCCTGCGACACACTAAACTAGAGTAATTTGTTGCAGGTACCAAAGATAGAAACCGAAAATGAAGGGAACCCACCTATGAGATGTCAATCAAATGGCTATGACTACAAGCTTAGAATTCCAAAACTTCGCGGAACACACAATTCATCCATCAATTCCAAACCTTTTGGGATAAACCCAATTTCAATACCTTCCCACCACAATCATCACTTCCTTGCTTGGAAAATAAGGTAATAAATAAATAAAATTTCACATTTCAAAGAAATTAAGTAACCCATTATAGTTAATTAAACGCCACCCACTCCTAAAAGTTTCCATTTCAGAATAACACAATACCTCCACCTCAAGCAGCTCTGCGGAGAGCTCGTATTGCCATGATATAAACCTCCAAAATCCACAATAAATTAAAAATGAATAACAAGTACACAAATTTTCACTGCCCCAATGAATGATTCATGAAAAATCACAACTTTGGCCCAACCCAGAAGATTGAAACACACATACATAGTGTAGCAGTGCAAAAATATAAAATTTCAACAATTTAAAAGCTGAATACGCAGAAACTGTTGAAATTCAAATCTTAAAACCAATCATTTGAACCTAAAGATCGAAAAATCACCAGAGAGAGAGAGGAGAGAGAACCCCACCTCGTTTGGTTCCTTTCTTGTGGGAAGTGACAGAGTGAAGCCCAATGGAGGAAACAGGAGACGAACACGAAGAGAGAGAGAGAGAAGAGAGAGAGAGGAGAGAGAACCCCACCTCGTTTGGTTCCTTTCTTGTGGGAAGTGACAGAGTGAAGCCCAATGGAGGAAACAGGAGACGAACACGAAGAGAGAGAGAGAGAGGAGAGACGAGAGAGTGAAAGTGCCTTTCTCTCGTTACTGGTTTTCAGGGAGCGGAGAGAAGAAAACAACGAAAAATGAAATCGAAATCGAAATTTTAATTCAATATCATCTCCTAATTATTTATAGTGGTGGAGTGTTGACCGTCGGATTTGTGATTTAGGTTTTTGGGGAACACGTGTATGGCAAGTGTTGGAATTTAAGATGCGCTGTCTTTCCTTCTTTCCTAATTCCTAAACTGCCCTCATGTTCTTTGACTTGCCATCCCTCGTAAAAAAAAGTCAATCAATCAAATCCGACATTTATATTGGTTATTAAGCTTATTTTGTATTTTGTGCATGCATTTATATAGAGAGCTGCTAGTTTCTCTGAATAAATGTCTTCTAAACATAGTATGAGAGTTATCACGTCCAATTTTTTTTTATATAAAAAAAGTAATGCAAAAGGGGGTAACTAAGGTCCTTATTAATCATTTTACAAATTGACATATTTGTAATTAAAAAATTCATAAAAGTTGGGTGAGAATATAAGACATTGGGATGAGAATAACATATCTCTTTATATATTATTTTTAAAAATTTATACCATCGATAAATGCTCTAAATTAATTTAATCTTTGCGCTCCATTCTCTTACTCACGAAAGAATAAATATATTTAATTTAGTACACATATAACATTGATAAAAACAATAACGGAACCGGATCCCCTCATGAGCATAGGATGGGGATCCTCCTGATCGGGTTATCTAAGCCATTGAAATTTGATCCAACGGCAACAAATAAGGGACCATCTAAAAGTTATAATTATTGTAGTCGTGAGATCACATTTCAATGTCCCAGATGGCCCGATCAGGATGATCCCCACCCTATACTCAGGAGGGAATCCGATTCCAACAATAACATGTAAAAATGAAAATTTTAAAACGTCAAATAATAGTATTTTTAAAATATAAAATACTATCATTCTGATGGGGTGCAACAAGAAGCCATCGTAATGGAACCCATGTGGACCATTTGGAAGAGGAAGGAGGTGGCATTAATATTATTAATTTAATATGTGCATTATTGAATATTTACAGCTCTATTAATTTTAAGAAAAACAAGTTCAAACGAATTGAGACATGGTGGTGATTGAGTAATGAGAAGACAATAATTTGGAGAATAAATCTAATTAATCTAATTAATAGATGACAATCAATCATTACGGGATGACTCAATGATTGGGAAATAATTTCATACTTGTATTTTACACGACATCGTTCTAAATTTGATTTGCAACTCTGATGAATCACATATAATAATTAAAAAGGACTCAAATGATTTTGTGAGTCTTCTAAGAGGGAAAGTGACATATAGCATAGGATGCTATACGTTTCTTTCTTTCTCCCTTTTAAGATTCCCGGATCAAATCTCCATATTGTTCTTTCTTTCAATATATTTGGTGCATTCCCAAAATTTGACACTTGGAATATGATACTTTTCGTATTCGTACTATGATGTTTTTGTATAAGACAAGCTTTATCGAATTGACACCTAGCCTAGCCCAACCCAAGCGCTATAGGCTGGATCACCAAATAGTGTTGGGCCCTGGGGGTTTGGAGTTTGGATTTCAGCTTCTATTGGGCCTTTTGAGGCCCATAACTATTTTACAATTTTAGGTACCTTGTGAAACCTAACACAACTAAGAGAGTTTTTTTTTTTTTTTTCCCCTTGTTTTTTTAGTATATAAGCAACAATATATATTAAATCAATCTAAATTACAGAAAATAATATTCAAACGTAGGAAAAAGCACTAAAACCGACGTTGGAAAAGAGGCCTCATATTGATACAATTGCAACTAGTTAAGACTGCTAACTTTTCAAAGGAGATATGTATTGTTGCTTTGCGGCTATGGTTGAAGTAATTAAGACCTTATTTTCTAAAAGTTAATGAATGATCCCCTCCTAGAATGTGATTAATGTGCCCTTGTGGTTGATGTTTGCATGTCAATAGAAAACGACAAAGACGACATAGGAAAAGAGGCTGCAATAACAATCGTACATATCTCTATATATATTCATATACGATATACATGCAAATTTTATATTGACAATGAAGACAAAAAGCAGAGACAGACCCGTCACTACATGAATCCAATGGTAACGGATCTCATTGTTTAGCAGTAGCTTAGCTATATACTCCAATTGGATTCTCGGTTACTACCTCCCGAAAGAAGACAAAGATTCTGATGAGCAAGCAGATAGATTTCTGCCATGCATTTCCTTCATTTGAATCTGATGAAAGCAAAAAGAGCAACGCAAGCATCAAACTAGTTTTTATCGCCATTTTTTGTTGTTGTAAAATTCTAAAAATCCAGCTTGTAAATTTTTAATTGGGTATTGGCTTAGTAAGATGAAGAATAATCCAAGCCACCTACGGCTATACGGTGGTTCTTGTTTGTATTTTATTAATTATATTTTAAGTGGAAGCTCTCTAACACATGCATGACGATGATGTTGTGGATAAACCACACACGAAACAAAAATACCAAACATTTGACGTTAACTAAGCTTTCATTGTGCTCATGAACAACATTAAACCTCTAGGCATCTCCGTCTAAAATTTTCTTTAAAAATCCCCAACAAAAACAAAGTCAATACATTTCTCATCTTCGATGTGTTTTCATACGGTGAGTTAATTCTCTTTCATTCGTTCGTTCGCGCATATATTGATTAGTTACGTACTTTGTAATTAGTCAAAGAGGCTAAGAGGGTCGGAAATGGGAGCTAAACAAAGCAATTTTAAGTCCTCATCGTCATCATCTGGCGGCCATGGTGGTGGGAATTCAAGTCCAATGCCGTGGATCATGGAGTTTTTGAAACCGGACTGCTTAAAATCGGAGAACAAGAAAAGGAAGAGACAATTGGCACCAGAGAAGAAGAAGAATATTTACAAGAATTACACAAAAAATACTGGAATTGTTGGAGCAGCTGGGAATGGGACCAGGATGATAACTCTAGAAGAATGGCTTTTGGCGTCTCCCGGCCACGTCAAGGCAGATCATAACTACAACATCAACGGAGGCGAATTGCATGCGTTTAGAGCCAGCTCGAAAAGGATACACCCAGCTGCATCTTCTTCTTCCTCTAAATTGCTGCCTCTGTCTAAAGCAAAAGACAGCTTCTGCCTCGAGAGACCCGTCAAAAATGAGGATCAGAAATCCGATGGGGCAAACTTGGTCATTGCTGATATTTCGACGTCAATGAGCTGCAGAAGTATTAATACACAACTAAATGAGTCTAAAACTCGTAAGTTGAAAAAGAAGGTGAGCTTTCGATTGCCTGAAGAAGCTGATATTATCATATTTTACCCATCGGACGACAGCGATAATGATGAAGACATCGATTAATACATAATCTACCCTATTAAGATTTCATATCTTAATTTACCAAACACACCCAATTGTTCGTTATCATATTTGGTTTTGGGTTTTGATACGTGTTTGCTTCATTACGATGGCTTCCAGTATCACATAATAAGTAATTTTGTTGGAAAATTCTTCACAGAGTTGAGACTTGAGAGCATAAAACTCGGCAATTTTCTATAGGCACAATTCCTCATTGAAAAAAGACACAAGTCCCACGAAATTAACAAAGTATCTGACTGACGGATACCATAATTGTTTATGTAACAAATTAATGGAGGAGATTCCTACTCTTTGACTGTATATTCTGATGGGTAAATCCTTCTTATTTTTTTTACTATAAAAGTGAGAGGTAGATACAGTAGAATGAGCGATAAAAACAACAAATATACAACCAATTGCAAGAAATCTTCTCAAATAGAGATTATACATTATAAGGTAGTCGATTTTCATTTAGGCCCACAAGTTCATGTTGTGCGTATGAACGGAAGCGATCACATGATTCGCATCACATGAGATCTGCTCATCAACCCGCTTTCTGCTGCAAATTTGATTACCATGCATGGACCATGGTAGAGGGTACCTACGATCCTGGTGGTAGCTAGGGTTTCGTTGGGGAGTAGAAAAGAAGAAAAGCATATCTACCGTTCAATTTCAAACGCCTTTTCGCATTTTTATGGCGTACTCATGTGTAATTTTTTTTTATATTGCGATAACGGGTAGGGTGCCCTTCTCCTTTCAGGCACAAGGTCTTCTTAAGCAACGTTAATTTATCTGAGTTCAATTCATTTGATTTTGCTTACTACCCATGATTGGTAGGGTGCCATTCTTATTACGTTCCAGGTATGGGTCTTCGTCTGCAAGCTTTAATTTATCTCAATTGATCATAAAGTGATTTGGTACCTACCCAAGGTAGGGGGTCCTTATAATATGACCTTCAAGGCTTAGGGCTTGGCTTAATTAACCTTATCATACAATCAATCACTTTAATGCCCTGTTTAATTACAACCTCACACTAATATGCTTGGCTGGTGGACTCATGTAGTTAACTGTGGAATTCTTAGCTTTATAATTATCTTAACGAAAAAGCTTAAAATATTAGAGAAATGTAGAATTAGGGCATTGGCATGCTTGTGCTTAACATTTATAATAGGGTATATAATTAGTATGGATAACATTCCAAATTTCTTGCAGTATGTTTTATAGTCGCATGAGATTGTTAGTAATGAGTACGTATGAAGGTTTGGTAATGGAGAAAAATTCTTATGAAATGAAGGTACATATGTGTATCGTCTATGACATTTTGAACCACTAATACAAGATCATTTATACAACTCTTTTTACATTAACTTAATTATATTAGTGACTCGGGAAGCCAAGGCAGCGGTAAAACTTATAATGCAAGTGTCGCTCCAGGACTGGGCCACGAACGAACGTCAAGGTTGGCATATGGTAATAAATCAGTAATTTGGTAATTAGGTGGAACGTCCTTAGTGCTACTATGGTACCGGGTACCCTAGCACAAGATCACACTCATTACTTTGCAGACAACTTTTTCGGTGTGCCGGAAACACAACATGATATACTAAGCATCATAATATAAGTAGTTGAAATGTTTGTTTTTAGTATACGGTCACTTGTCTTATAATATTTTAATATAAGTAGTTGAAATGAGCTGCAGAAGTATTAAAACACAACTAAATGAGTCTAAAACTCATAAGTTGAAAAAGAAGGTGAGCTTTCGATTGCCTGAAGAAGCTGATATTATCATATTTTACCCATCGGACGACAACAATAATGATGAAGACATCGATTAATACATAATCTACCCTATTAAGATTTCATATCTTAATTTACCAAACACACCCAATTGTTCGTTATCATATTTGGTTTTGGGTTTTGATGCGCGTTTGCTTTATTACGATGGCTTCCAGTATCACACAATAAGTAATTAGTGATTATTCATGTGGAAGTTGGAAGGGATTATCTTTAGGTAGTAGACTTTGAAGAGTGCGGTCGGACGGGACGTGATCCATGCAACAACTACTGATAACAGGTAAGCTGCGAGTCATGTGATATGTATATTGCTCCAAAATCAGTATATCAAAATCTATAGATTTTATATATCTCGCGAACAAGCAAATTTTTATTTTTTATTTTTTTTTATTTATAGCATGTTCTGCATTGATCCAACCTTTTTTTTTTCCTTCTTTTTTGTTGGAAAATTCTTCACAGAATTGAGACTTGAGAGCATAAAACCTGGCAATATTTTGTAGGCACAATTCCTTATTGATAAAAGACACAAGTCCCACGAAATTAACAAAGTATTTGACTAACGGATACCATAATTCTTTGTGTACCAAATTAATGGAGGAGATTCCTACTCTTTGACTGTATATTCTGATGGGTAAATCCTTCTTATTTTTTTTACTATAAAAGTGAGAGGTAGATACAGTAGAATGAGCGATAAAAACAACAAATATACAACCAATTGCAAGAAATCTTCTCAAATAGAGATTATACATTATAAGGTAGTCGATTTTCATTTAGGACCACAAGTTCATGTTGTGCGTATGAACTGAAGCGATCACATGATTCGCATCACATGAGATCTGCTCATCATCCCGCTCTCTGCTCCAAAATTGATTACCAGGCATGGACCATGGTAGAGGGTACGTACGATCCTGGTGGTAGCTAGGGTATCTTTGGGGAGTAGAAAAGAAGAAAAGCATACCTACCGTTCAATTTCAAATGCCTTTTCGCATTTTTATGGCATACTCATGTGTAATTTTTTTTGATATTGCGATAACGGGTAGGGTGCCCTTCTCTTTTCAGGCACAAGGTCTTTTAAGCAACGTTAATTTATCCGAGTTCAATTCATTTGATTTTGCTTACTACCCATGATTGGTAGGGTGCCATTCTTATTACCTTCCAGGTATGGGTCTTCGTCTGCAAGCTTTAATTTATCTCAATTGATCATAAAGTGATTTGGTACCTACCCAAGGTAGGGGGTCCTTATAATATGACCTTCAAGGCTTAGGGCTTGGCTTAATTATACTTCCCCCACACATTATCACTCTCTTTCTCTGTTGCATTTAGCTTTTGTTCAGGAAAAGAGAGATAAAAAGCAAACTCTTTGGCTGGTGCCCAGGAGAGACTTTTGTGAGCTAATGGCTGGAGCTGTAACATTGAAGGTGGCTGTTGCTGTTTTGGCGGTTGGTATCGCCGCCGTGAGCCTCGGAGGGAGCTTGGTTGGCGCACAAGTGCACCATGTGGTCGGAGGAGACCGCGGCTGGGATCCATCCTCCGACCTCGCTTCTTGGTCCTCGGGCAAAACATTTAGGGCGGGAGATAAGATGTGTGAGTCTTCTCTCTCCTCCTGTCTCTCAAGCTTAATAAGGGTTTGTTTGGTTTTACTTATAGGGAACAGATAACTTGATTTTTTCAATGAATTATTTGCGTCAATGGATTAGTTCAGTCCAAAACTTGAGATAAATGGGGGTAATCCGAAAAAAGATTCATAAGTGGTTGTTAATGAAGTTGAAGTTACCAAATTCTAAGGAGTCGTATCAATTTATGCTTAATTGCTCTGCTTTTGAAATGGTCAAGTCTCTTAAGATGTCTGTCGGCAGAAACTTAAAAGTGCTTATGGGTTACAAAAAACAATAGTGTTTCATGAAAATTATGTTCTAGTATCGCTAGACAAAAGGTTTAAAGCAAAAGCGCTTCCGATAAAAACAATCTCAAACCAACCCTAAACGTCTCTTTAATTTTGGTTTAGTTCCGGATCCCTTCCACCTAATCATTTTCATCAAATAATTGGAGACTTTGAAATTTGATTTAACTGCTAAAGTTATTATAACAATGAATTTGTATTTTTAACTGTTGGATCAAATTTTAAGAACCCGACTAGTTTGATGAAAATGATTAGAGGGAAGTGATGCGGATAAGTTCCCTTTCCTAATTTAATTGGCACCTCTAACCATAACATTTGTCTGTTCCCGAGTAAAAGGAAAATAAAGTGAAGATATTTTCATGCATTATTCGAATTCTTTTGACTTTTGTCTCTCTCACTTTTTGGATATGAGCAGGGCTAGCCTACTCCGCGGCACATGGGTACATAGCGGAAGTGACGAGTAAGGAGGAATTCGAGTCCTGCGATGTAACCAACCCAATCAGGATGTTCACGGACGGCCTGGATAGCATCTCGATGGACAATGAAGGACTCCGGTACTTCGCTAGCAGTAACGTCGAGAGCTGCAAGAAGGGCCTCAAACTACACGTGGAAGTTATGCCCCAATCATATCAAGCTCCTGAAACGTCCAACTCCCAGGTGGCAGAATCAAAGGGCTCCGCGGTGGTTGCAGCTGAAGGGCCCAAAACCCCTTCTGGTTCGGCCCATCTCACTGCAAGCCTCATGGTGTTGTCATTTGGGTTGCTTTGTTATGCATTGGGTATTTAGGGTTAGTAGTGAGTGATGTGCGTTAATTCTGATTTGGTAAGAGAGTGAGTGATGTGTGGTAATTCTGATTTAGTAAGAGATTGGGGATTGCTATTAATTTGGATTTTGGTTTGTATTAATTATGATCTAGCAAGAAAACGAGACTCTAAAATTTCAAATCAATTCATTTCGAGTTAGCAACGAAGCAATTATCCCAAAAACATGGAAAAATTTTAATTGTGACGGAAATACAGATGATACATCATGTGTTTTTATGCAAGTGGTAGAAAATTTCAATTTTTAAGTTATTAACTTTTTAACACACATAACCCATCATTTATATAATGACACGTGATATGATGGGAACGCTGAAAAATCTCTCCAAAAACACGAAAGAAAATTACAAATTCCTACGATTTAGTATAACTAGGAGCACAATAGGCCTATAAGCACGGAGTTGTTCTAGCCATTGATCTATGGAGAGCCCACAAGGATCAATGGCTAGCATTCTAGTCATGCACCGACTGATGCTAGCATTGTACAATCGCAATTATACACAAGATCAATACACAACGCAGAACAGTGGTAATTCCCCAGAGAGGGCACCTCAGTGCATTGGGGGATCCAATCATCGTTCTTTCAGTACTATAAAGCTGCTGGTTCCGTTGTTGCCCTTCTTTATCTTAGAAATTCTCCTTAGAATACTCGAAAAAGCAGCCTTTTCCTGCACCATAGACAGAATGAAGAAATAAGGAAACTACCACAATTCTAATTAATCAATCTACGTTCTTCAAATTCAAAACAGAAGTGGGCAGAGCCTGGAAAATGAATCCAAACTATGCTATAAACGTGATAGATCGTACCTCAGACGATTTGAGTCTTCCCTTAAATTTAGAAACAAGATCATTCGTGGTGAGTGGTGTTCTCTGCATCAACACGGCCCTGATTTCTTCCTCGGTGACGCGTCCACCAGATGATGATGGCTCCGTTTTCACCGGTGGAGTACCTTTTGGAGGTGCACTACTTTTAGAAGCAGGTACAGACACAGGCTCCTCTTTGATGGATTTTTGTTCCTAATTTGGATACAATATAAATGAATAGCATATCATTTGCGAGCATGGGGAGTTTCAAAGCTTCCAAAAATAAATCTGATAAAAACAAAGTAGCAAAGCGTACATTTTCAGTCTTGACCTTCTTGGGAGGTGCACTGTTAGATGCCTTAGCATCATCGCCACTTGATTTTCTCTTTCCCTTTGAGGACTTGGAGGTTGATGTAGTTCCTCGACTGGACGCAGAAGGTGTTGGTTTTGAGGGACTGTTGTCAGATGGTTCCTCTTTGGGTGCATCCTTCTGCTTTGGAGCCAGCTCTGAAGGTAAGCCAATATCATCATCCATCTGGACACATGAGAAAGAAAAGGCGAATTAGAGGGAGAAGAGCTGTGATGCACCTTGACATACAAATCAAATCTTCAAAACTCCCGTGTCTAAGAATAAAACATACTGGTAGCTTCAACAAAAATGTCCCATTGCTTTTCAAAATGCACGTAGTACAGGGAAAAAGAATAAAATCTTATAACAGATGCAGTTCTAAATAGACAAGCACTTGAGCTGTTATTATGGGAAATTGGAATCTACATCATCATCCTATTGAGTATGCTAAAAAATAAATAAATAACTTACATCATCATCGTCATCGTCATCATCCTCCACATCTGAATCATTCAGCCCACCACTTCGCCCAAGTAGCTTCTTCAACTCTTTTCCTGATTTGCTCAGTCCACCCTCTTTGTCATCTTCATCCTCGTCCTCATCATCCTGTGAGAAAAAAACATATTTTAAAAAAGGCCATCCTTAAATTGCACAAAGAGCCACAAGTACAAAGCACTTGCACCATGGATATAACTGACATACACGTGTACGAACTTCCAAGGTAGCACCAGATACATGGTGAAAACAGAACACACCAGTGCCAATAGAGGAGGAAATCAAAGCGTTATAATTTATGACACTCATATCAACAAAATTGAGGCTCAAACTTAAACAGATAATAGCACAAGGAATTATCAAGATGTGAAGGGAACTAACAGAAAAACCTGAGACACACCCCCAAATTGAACATGCAAGATAACTAGGTCTTGACTGATGTACTATATTCCATAGCATAGTTTTCAAATATAAAAATGTTCACATCAATTTGTAGGCAAATATCAAAACCCGTCTGCCTATTATCTTCATAAGTATTAGTTTCTGACTGAACTCTTAACAAATAGTGGTTGTGGGTTCTACATAATACAAAAACAGTGTGTAGCAAGCATCAATGATTTTTTATAAATTAAAACCACTCTACCTCCAGGCCCCCCTCTTTTGGTTCAACAGCTAAATATTTATATATATCATCAAAACCAGATATTTACTAGTAGAAGGCATACTTGAAGATACATAATGCAGCATAAGGTATAATATAGAAATTAACCAATTGGGGGACATTTGCGCAACAAACCTGCTTAATTTCTGGAGGAGCTGGAATCTCTGGTTCCAAATCTTCCCTTTCCTCAGGATTGTTGCCAACAGCTTCATCATCATCAGTGAAAATTTCTTCGTGCTCCCAGTCATCACCTACAATAAGTGGAGACTTGATTATTAAAAAGGAAGACATGGAACAAATTTAATCCAGACATGGTTATAATTTACTTCATCAGGTGCCCCTGTTCTGTTCAGATAAAAAAAAAAAAAAAACACACACACATCTGGGCAAGACTTATTTGATACGAATTTCCCTATGGATGACCAAACATAGAACTAACATAAAAACCCTTACTAATGAAGTAATCAAATACTTTACAGAAAAAAGGTGGATAAAACCACCATTACTCTTCACGAGACAAATTTAGAAAAAAAAAAAAAACAAAAAAAAGAGGCGGGATGATGTCTGTTTAAGCAGCATCATTCCATGGCAAGTAGGTACAAGCTGAATTTCACTCTTCTAAAAACTTGTGGTGATAAATAATGGTATTGGGTAGCAATTCTTTAGGTTAGAAAGAAAAAAAAAATAGTGTTCATGATATTTTGTTTATAAGGCAAAACAAAGGAGGATAAATGTTTACCCTTCTCGATATCATCGTCATCCATGTCTGCATCACCTCCCCTTGCGCCTTCATCATCATCATCACCATCACCATCACCACCTCTTTTGTTCAATCTTTTCTTCCTTTCCAACTCTTCTTCATCATCCTCATCTCCTCTATCTGAACCATTTCCTTCTTCATCATCACCACCAGCAGCTGTCTTTTTTCGTCCCTTCCCACCAGCCACACCATTATCGTTGTCAAACCTCTCCACTTCACCAAATAAAGCAGCTCCATTATTTGCAGCTTTCATCATCCATCTTTCATATCCATCTGCAGTCTTTTTCCTATTACTAATCTTCTCTTCGGCTTCCTCCAATGTAAGTTGTTTGTACTGTGCAACCTTGTTGAAATTGAACCTAAGAAATATTGTCAAAACAACCTTGTTTTGATAAGCTAATGCATAGAACGATTGTGGCCATAATTGGTAATTAATCACGAAATGCTTTTACCCACATTCATGCCAAGACTAATAGTGATGAACCATCAAATTAAAAAAGCGGTAGTAAAAATCGGTCAGGCCTGTGTACCAAGAACCAGCAGGAATAGCAGAAAACTCCTTTCCAGAGGGATGCTTTATTAGCAAGTAGTAGGTTGCAGTCTGTGCACCTTCAAGATGACCCTGGTACTGAGACCGGCCACTTTCGTCCTCCAAAACCCAGGGTTTATTCTTGTACTTCTCCTGCATAACAAAACGTAATGCAAATACGAAGGAGCGCAAACGATCCTAATGTCAGTCCATGAAACATCCCGCAACTTACTAATTCCGAGAGGAACATAATGAAAGAAAATTACAAGAACAGAAAGCATTTGAAACTCAACTCGCGCTTTAAAATGCTGATACAATCGGGTCACAAACAACTCACAAGTTTATAGTGGTTATTAGCTATAGCAAAACAATCTCCAAAAGATACTCACGAAACGGCGAAAACCAAGCAAGTAATAGCCAATGGGCATAATTTGAATTGAAATTACCCGCATGGCATCGCTAAGTTGGCGTCCTTGTAGTCCATCCTTGTGGAGAGACCATTTATTTTCAGAATTCTTCGTCTTCGAAAAACTCGGCAACCCCGTCACAAATCTCCCAATGAAGTAGTTCTTGTCATTGACAGTACTCGCTCGAACATTATATTCCTATTTCAGAACAAATACAGCAATTAATCTTTACATACATACATATATATATATATATATAGAGAGAGAGAGAGAGAGAGAGAGAGAGAGAGGGCGAACTCGAATTAAGCGAGTGACGACGGCGCCGCACTCGTTGCACTTGGCGCGGTTGAGAGCCATTTGTTTGCCACAGTCGTCGCACAGGGTCAAGTGCTTGCAATTGCTTCCGTATAAATCCTTGGTCGTTTTACATCCACCACACTCAGGTCTCAGTATCAAATCGGCCGTCGACATTTTACCTCCTGCAAAACCACGCACTTTTCCCGAGAAAGAAACACCGATTCAGAGAGAAAATCCTAATTCCCAGGAAAACGAAAGCTGAACCAAAACCTAACAATTTCAACAATTTACCAATTCATTTCACAACTCGAAGATTACCTTTTGATTAAACAACAGGGATCGAGTATCGGTTGTGAATTTAGTTCCTTGTTCTTTTGCGGAGAGAGATTTTTCTTCTTTTCGTTTTGGGGTCGATTGAAATTTCTATTCCGGAAGATAATAAAAACGCATATATATTCATATAGTCGCCAGATCCGCGGCAATTCACCGGCGGCGATGTCTAAAATGTAAAAGGGCTGTAGTTTTTTTGTTCTAAGGCCCAAATATAAATTGAAACCCAATTTGCATGTCAAGCCCAGCCCATAGTGATGTCAAAATTAGTTTGCCCCGACCCGGCGGGGCATCCGTCAATTGCAACAGATTTATCGTTGATATGAATCTCTTTGTGTGAATATCGTCAAACAAGGGACGTGGTAGCATATTAATAGCATATTAGTATTTGAAGGTGATACTAATCTGTTAATATTTTTTCGATTTCGTGCACATATTTTTGTTGGATAAATTAAGTTATTATCCCCTTTTTTAAACTTTAATGATTGAAACCTTAAATCTTATTCATTTTTTTATTTTTTATCAATGGTTCTTGGTTTTAATAAACGTCATTAATAATTTCAATAATTAAATAATTTACATATCAAGATAATTAAATTTTATTTCTAAATATATTCATTTAATGTTAGAAGTGTTACATTTTATATATTTAGAATTATGGCAAAATTTTGTATCTTATATTTTTATTTTTAGTTTGTACCCATTTTAATTTGCAACTCTTTCTTTAAATTGTACCAATTTTCTTTTCAGTTTTAATTTTTACCCATATATGAATTCCTTTTTGTGTCTATATTTTTCAAACTTTTATTTGTACTCATATTTTTTTAACCATTTATTTGTACCCATAATTTATTAATAATGTACCCACCTGTCTTTAAAAATGTACCACTTTGTTATATGTAAAATGTATCGGTTTTTATTTTTTGTAAGTACCATTTGATTTATGTAAAATGTATTCATGTTTTAATGTAAGAAGTATTTATTATTTTAATCTAAAATGTACCCATTGTTTTTTTTATATAAAATGTACCCTTTTTTTATATAAAATGTTTCTTCTTTTTTGTATAAAATGTACCAACTTTTTGTATGTAAAATGCACCATATAAACTTGTCCAAAAAAAAATTTTCGTGTGTAAAATGTCATTAACATAAGTAATGACAAAACATGGGTTTTATTTAAGTATAATTTATTTTTAATATTTTCATCCCACAAATCAAGAATTTTTTGAAATCTCATTAGTATAAATAACTACAAATATCATTAAAATTTTAAATAACCAACATAAAAATGCATTATTGCATTAATTTCAGGAACCTCAATCAAAAACAAAAAATCAACAAAATTTAAGTCAAAGGAAGTAAATAGGGACCACGTCCAAGAAAGTTGATAAATAGGGACCACATCCAAACTCATACTTTTTTTGGTTCATGAGGAATGTCATTTAGTTTCGATGCCCCTTCATTATTAAATTTGCTAAATTCGTCCTGCCTATTGGAAGGGGATGGAAAAGAGATGGAGAATCCTAGTCCTTATTTACAATGTCATTTAGGTCCCCCAAAATCCATCCCGCACTGAACCGGTTTTGAAAAATAAAACCGAAATAACCGACTTGGACTCTACTGTATATAATAGCTGGGGAAATTACTATTAAGAGTTTTGAGTAAGAGTTCCTACTCATCTTTGAGTAGCCAAGTAATGTTCTAAAATTAAAACACATTGCAAATGAACAATTTAAAAAAAAATATAATCACGCAAACCAATCTTTGATGAATCTTGAATATAGCATTGAAATATATAGTTCAAGAACTGCAATTCAATGAAACTACTTACTTTGTTTTCGACAAAAAAAAAATTCAAGAATTGCAGAGGAAGTAAAGTAACTTGAAAGTCTGCAATAAAAGATTATGCATTGATGTGAGTGGTAATTAATCATGGCCAAAGAAGAAGATTTTGCAATAGAAAGAAGGATTAAATCATGCATGGCAAAAGGAAATAAATATTCACTTGCGAACTGTGGCACCTTTATTTCTTCTCCAAGTCTTCTCTCATATCTTTCTTACTTTCTCGATCTCCGGAGTCACATTTTCTCTCTCGTCTCTCTCTCTGAATCTCTGAATCCCTCTGGAGTGTTTTAGTTAATCATATATTTACGAAATGATTTCCCCAGCTATTATATACAGCAGAGTCCAAGTCGGTTATTTTGGTTGTATTTTTCAAAACCGGTTTAACGCGGGATGGGTTATGGGGGACCTAAATGACATTGTAAATAAGGATTAGGATTCTCCCATCTATTTTCCATCCCCTTCCAATAGGCAAGACGAATTTTGCAAATTTAATAATGAAGGGGCATCGAACCTAAATGACCTTCCTCATGAACCAAAAAAAGTAGGGAGTTTTAATGAAAAACTCACGGTACTGTTCACTTTAACGAAAAACCACATTTTTACACTAAAAAGTCAAACATGCTACTATTCGCTTTACCCTTTCTTTTGTCTTTATCGTTAAAACTCAAAGTTTTCAAGCTCTTTTAATTAGTTTTCCTAAAAAAGTATGAGTTTGGATGCGGTCCCTATTTATCAACTTTCTTTGACTTAAATCTTGTTGATTAAATCATGCATGGCAAAAGGAAATAAATATTCACCTGCAAACTGTGACACCTTTCCTTCTTTCTTTTATGAGTCTTCACTCCTCTTTTTCTTTCTTTCTTGATCTCCGGGAGTCACCTTTCTCTCTCCTCTCTTTCTCTTGCTCTGAATTTCTGAATCTATGTGATATGAGTGTTTTAGTTAATGATATGTTTACGAACTGAAATAATTAGTTTTCAGTCCATAGTTCGAGCAGTACTATTTATTTCATCTGGAAGTCACACTTTTTTCATGTCAATAATTTTTTCAAACTTGCATTCTTTTTCAACAAATGTGTACGCACGGATCATGAGGGGCTTGCAGCCGTGGGGCACTAAGCAAAAATGTGCAAAAGTTATAGCAACTGCATGTCCATCCAGCAATTTCAATCTCACATCGGGAAAAGAAGGATCGTTCATCTCAACGACCATTTTTCGGCCTCTTAGAGGTTCATCTCCATCATCACCAAATCTATTTGGAACTGAGTATTCATCCAGCTTTTGCTTGTCACGTTTTTGCTTCTGTTTGTTGAACTGATCAGTAATCACGGCTTTTGGAACATGATCATGATGAGCTGCGTGTTGATGCGCTTGTGGCTTAGCTTCCCGCACTTTCAACCTTGAACATTTTTAAGTGCAAACTACACAATCGGGCGCTGTTGAGGACCAAAGGTTTCTACAAGTATTTCTTTCCTCTAGTGAGAGCCTTTCTCACCAACGGTGTGAGTGACTTCGTTTTTGATTTTCTGCGTAACCGCCAGCTCTTGCCATGGCAAGGCTGGTGGCAAACTTCCCCTTGTCTTCTTCTTTTTCTTTCTTCAACTATTTTTTGTATTAACCCCAGCCTTGTTTCTTTCCAAATCTTCCCACAATCTCATATTCCTGGTAACTGTTTTGCCTATGTTTTCATCATCTCGAGCCTCAAATCTCGTTCACTTGTTTCATCCATCTCATTTGGTCATCCATCCAAAGAGAGATTATATTCACACACCTCAAATTACTTCTCTCACACCCTTTTAAATTTTTAATATTTTCTATCTCCTTTTCCCCAATACCTTCATCATCACTCGGCTCCATTTTCTTTCCACCAATCCTAATTTCGATTCCGCCAGTTTTCACCATGATTCGTCGCTGTTCCATGAGAATGTGTGTAGAGTTTTGGCTCGGGTGCTCGCACCACCACCTTTGTTGGCCCTTGTAGGTTCTTCCAATTGTTCGCCATTGTTGGCGCTGTCGTTCATGGATCTCTCTTCCCGCAAGCTTCCTTTGTTCTAGAGATTGTTTGGATGGTTCGTGGAGGATGAAGTAGCTTTCTTCTTCCTCAACTCTGGGACTCGAGATGGTGTGATGGCAGGTCCTTGTGGCGGAGACGGCTTTGACTCGTTGGGGAGTTTCGGCGGCAGGATTAAGTGCTACAATAGCCGGTGTGATTTAGGGTTTCTTCGTTTGTGTTGGGTCCCAAAGCTTTCTTTGAGCTTTGTTTTGCGTGTTTTAAGTGTTCATGTTTTCTTTTGTTCATAGTGTGTATTTGGGCCATTCTTGTGTAATGTTTCTTTATTAGTAATATATTTCCCTTTCTCATTAAAAGTAGAGGAAGGGAACATTGACCCAAAAAAAAAAAATTCTAAAAGTTTTGTATCACATTAAATTAAATATACAGTAGTCCATGCATATATATATATATATATGTATATGTATATGTATGTGTGTGTACGCGCTCGTGATATATATATCACACACCCTTTATTAATTTATGTGATTTGATCTTCTTTAACTTATTCAATCTGACGATCGAAAATTAAGAAAATATGTTAGAAGTAAAAAGGAATGTGCGGATCCACACGCCTAAAAATTTCATTCGAGAACTAGACCTGTAAACATGTCGGGTTTATTGGGTTTGGATTGGATTCAATCCGACCCGTTAAGCTAACGGGTCACCCTGTTAACATATATATATATTTTTTTTTTTTTGCATTCCAATACAATTACACATAGTAACTACAAGAATGTATAAAAGGGTGCTGACTTGTATATCTAGTTTAGTTTTTGTTGCACATGAGCCTTCTGCAAGCGTTGCAAAGATGGCAAGACAAACATGGGCTCATACCTCATATTTGACGATATGTCCTCTCAAACTCTATCAAGCATCCCTTCAAAACCTTCCGGATTTGCTAACTCATTTGATTCAATGGATTGTCGATGATAAAAAAGGAAATAGACTATAACATTTTGGAACCAAGAAAAAGAAACTCGAAAGAGTTGGGATGAGGAAGATATGATCAAGTAAAGCAGCAGGTATCACAAGAAAAAGAAACTCAAACATCATCAACTAACGGGTCTAACAGGTTGATCCAAAATG
Source organism: Malus baccata (assembly GCA_006547085.1). NCBI lineage: Eukaryota > Viridiplantae > Streptophyta > Magnoliopsida > Rosales > Rosaceae > Malus > Malus baccata. The sequence goes on along the minus strand of VIEB01001186.1, from coordinate 73,181 downwards.
ATCCGTTATTTAACGGATTGTTAACGGGCTCACCCGTTAACAATCCGCCTCGTTAAGTATCCATCCAAATATTAATATTAACGGATCAGGTCTAAAATGTCAGGTCTACCAATAACGCTTTTACTATTTGCTATTGGGAAATGTAGATAGAAGAATTAAAGTACCAAAATGCCCTTCCAATTCATACGGTCTACTAAAAACACCCATTGTCTTTGTCATCCTCTACCCATCACAGCAAAAACCAGAGGTTGGAGGAGCCTCAGGCAACGTAACAATTTGTTTTTGGAAGACAATTATATCATTCATTCAAGGCAACCACTAAGCAGTAAGCTTTCCCTCTTTCATTCCCTCTTGCATTTCTCTTTGTTGAAGATCGAATTCGATTTTAAGTACACGTTAAAATCGAATTGGGTTCTGATCTGTAACAAGTTTTATAGAGAAAAAGATTGCTTTTTGCAGATCAACTGTTTGTGGATGTGATTTCCGGAAGAATAAGTGTTGGAATCGGATAAAATCGAAATGGGTTTTGTGGTTACAACTCTAATCTTTGCAATGGTGGGCGTAATTGCTTCCCTCATGGTCAGAATTTGCTGCGGCAGAGGCGCATCAGCAAATTTGTATGTTACGCAACTCTTCTAGTTTTTTTTTTACTTTGTGAATCCAAAGATTTTAGCTATTAAACTTATTTTCGAATTGTTGATTCGATAATTTGAAGTAATTTCGAATGTTAATTTGGAAACTATTGATGTTTTGAATTTGGGGATTATCAGATTGGAACTGTTAGAGTCTGTATGCTGATTAATCTATTAAAACTGATTTTCTGTGATCAAATTTGGATCTTTCAAGGGCTAGAAACTTGGGATAGTAATTAACTAATGGATAAACTACATTTTAGTTGCGTTTTAGTGAATGGTGGATTTTGGGAAAATCTACCAAAGTACCACATAGATTGTTGGGAAATTACTAAGAAGAGAAGAAGATTTTGGCCCGATGCTTTAGCATGGGAAACATGAAACATGGTGCTAATCATGTTGTTTTAAATGTTTCTTGGTGTTTATGTAATGAATGTTGTCGATGAATTACTGTGAAACTTCTGTCTATCGTCGCCTGAAGGAGGTAATCGGTGGAATGTGTGTGAAAGGAAGACTGTGATAATAGTGTTCTTCATCTTATTCTATACGTCCAAGGAGATTAGTGAGAGTTTTAGTTAGACATATCAAGGAGATCCCGTTGAATTTACATGTTACATTCGTGAAATATGTATAGATTTTTTATCCTTGACATTTGCGTCTGCATCAAATGAGATAGGGCGTTGTTGCTTTGATGTTTACTCAACATCGACATCTAGACTTACTGCTCAGTGTTCATACACGATTGAGATTCAAACACTTCTGGACCTTCCTGCTGTTGGGGGCATCTTTCAAATCCTCTCACAGCTAAACGTATTGTTTTGTTCTTGTGCAGGCTCCACCTTACACTTGTTATCACTGCGGTAGTGTGCTGTTGGATGATGTATGTCTTTGACCCTTCCCCTTGATTTTTTCGGTGAATTTTTTGGAAAATTTAATCAATTTGGATTTGCTTAAGTTGGTGGACTTTTAATGTTACTCCTTTTCAAACTTTCGCTCCCGGTTATTAACTTAGCATGCTCCTTTCATACTTGGTAGGTGGGCGATCGTATACCTTGCACAGATGAAACCACTCATTGTTCCAATCCTAACCGAAGGTGAGTGATATAGAAGAATTTGTTCTTGCTGAATTGAGCCACGCATAATTGTCAGACTTTCCATTCGGGATTTGGATGTATAATTTTCGAAGAGAGTGGGTTGGGTACATAGGTTTACTGGCTGATGTACTACCTTGAACCGGTATATTTGTTTGCTTCATCCTCCGAAAACCGGAGTACTCCGGTCTGTTTTCTTTATAAGTTGGCCGTAGATAATGCGGTTTGTATGTACCTTGTTTTATTGATGTGAAATAAAAAAGTTAATTCCTTGGCATATTCTATGTGCATGAAACTCGAATTGCCTTCGAGTTGGGTTGTTTTTGTTTTTCCGGTTTCGTCTTGTTGGTACCATATTATATTGGGCCTTGTTACTTGGGTTTCCAGACATTGAGCCCATGATTTATGTAAAAGGGGAGGTGCCTTTAGTCTATAAAAGGGACTCCTCACCCTCACAATCCTGAGGCCTTACATCCAGCAACCCTGTCACAAACAGAGAAACTCTCTCAAACTCTCTCTTTCTCTAAGGGACTCCCCTTCACACTTGTAACCCATACATACAATTACAGAGAAATACGATCAACATCAGTGTGGACGTAGCTCAAACATTGGGATGAACCACGATACATCTTGTGTTTTTTACTTTCTTGCAGATTCACGGTGGGATCTATGTTGTTCCAAGATCCTTCCGGTTTTGTGCATCAACATTTGGCGCCGTCTGTGGGAAACGACACAAAAAATCATGTCGGTTCTCTTTCATTTTTTTCATCTCACCACCGTGAATATGCAGAAACCCAAGAACCAAACATCAACAGAATCAACATAAACGATGGCTCTTACTTCTGAGTTGCAAACTCTCACCAAGCTTTCTCAGGACTTGGAGTTGATGAGAAGGCACTAGTAGCAACATAGGGAAAATCGCATCATGATGAAATGCAATCCTTCAGGAAAGCAACTCCCCACTTTTTCAAGGTAGATGAACGTTCCTTTAAGCGCTGGGAAGATCACCATGTTAAGCTTCTCAAGCATGAGTTCCTGCATTTTCAGAAACCCAAAAATCCAAAACTTTGGAGAACCCCAAGAAAACCAAAAGCAGGCACAGGCAAAACGTCGAACGGCTAAGCTACACCACTCTTTCTTTCTACATTCAACAGCGAGTGAGATCAGCCGCAGCGGCGACAATGTTCAGAGCTCAATCTTCGTCGTCCCTTTTTGGGACGCCGTCGTCAACCCCAACGTTCGGCACGCTGTCGTCGACCCCAACCTTTGAGATGCCGTCGTCGACCCCGACATTCGGGATGCCATCTTCCACCCCATCGTTCTTTACTTATTCGACCCTGGCCTTTGGAACTCCGTCGACGTCTGCATTTCCGCCGATGGCTTCGGCGGCTCCTTATTCAACACTCCGTTCTATTCTTAAACTCAGCAGCAGCAAACGCCGTCGTTTCAGCAGCCTCAGTCTGCTGGCGGCTTTGGGTTTCAGGCTCCGTTCTCTATGACGCAACAGCCGATGCCCTTCCCTAATTCTCAATTGACGACTTAGATGGCTCATGTCGCTCATCTCATTTTCTCTCTCGCCGATCGCAATATTTAAGCAATTGTTGATGCTTACAAGGACGAGCCTGGAAACCCTAAATATGCTTTTAAACATTTGTTGTTTAGTGTAACTGATCCGCAGTTCAGGGTAAAACCTGTTGGTGTATCCGGAGTTGGCTGATGTCATCTCCGTCGTGAAAACCTCCATCGCGGCACTCGCATCATAGGTCGCCTCTATGCTGGAAACAAAAACGAGCTTCTTTTGCCTCACACTACCACCGACCAAGAACTCCAACACTTGAGGAACAGCTTACCTGATAACGTTGTTGTTCAGCGTATTGAAGAGAGACTATCGGCTCTTGGTAATTGTATCGCGTGAAGTGATCATATTGCTCTTACACACACTGATCTTGACAGACAGATGTGAAATTGGGCGGTGATGCCATCGGAAATGGTGAGTTTGAAGGGTATAATCAACCACCCACATGGATGGCTTTTGTCGACCACCTACATGGAAAAGCTAGGGATGTGTTTGTTGTAAAGCAGGCATGCAAATTTGAAAAGAGCATGCTCTAAAAAATGGACCCATTATTCTTGAAATGGACACTTGCAGGCGTGCGGGAATCTTTATCAAAAGCTTACAGACGTGAAATGGACCCATTTTCCTTTGTGATAGTGGCATGCAACGTTCAGGAAGCTTTATCAAAAGCTACAGACCACCAAATCCAAAAGAAAGATAAGTTTTTATTTCATCTGCCATCTGCCATCATTATATAATTACTGTCGGCAAAGAAACTCATCATTATGTTTTCTCAATATCATTGTTTATTTAATATCTTATTATTTTATTTGTGTCATGATGATTAATTATAAAATAATAATTTTATTATTTTTATGTCATGATGACTTATGATTAAATAATATAATTATTATTTCTTACATCACATGATTACTACCACGTTATTGATTTATACAACATGTTATTTATCAAACAACTGAATAAATCATTTATTCATGATTATATATATACACACACATTTAGGCAATACCTAATATATTGTTGATTTATGCAACATGTCATTTATCACATAACAGAATAAATCATTTATTCAAAAGGGGCACATAATACAATATTTTACCTTGACAAACTTTTTCAATTTGATTTATTCATTATACGGTTGTACTGATACTGTCATTTATTGTCAGGAATTATTGAGCAACTAGATCCACTAATCAACATTGTTGCTGATTAAATAAGTCTACCAATTTATAGACCGATGAGCCACGTGCTCATGGTGATCTCTTATCTGACCGGACACCCACTTGCTTATTACCAACCAGGTGATCAAAAGTACATCTAGTACTCCAAAATTATTCAGCAGTCTGCCGCTATTATCACCCACTAGGTGATTAAAAGTACATCCAGTACTCCAAAATTATTTAGCAGCCTACCGCTATTATCACCCACTAGGTGATCAAAAGTACGTCCAGTACTGCAAAATTATTCGGCAGCCTGCCGCTATTATCACCAACCAGGTGATCAAAAGTACGTCCAGTACTTCAAAATTATTCGGCAGCCTGCCTCTATTATCACCAACCAGGTGATCAAAAATACGTCCAGTACTCTAAAATTATTCGGCAGCCTGCCTCTATTATCACCAACCAGGTGATCAAAAGTACATCCAGTACTCCAAAATCATACATAAACATTCATGAACATCACTCATGTCAATCATACATAAACATTCATGAGTCACTCATGTCAACATTCATGAGCATCACTCATGTCAATCAACATAAATATTCATGAGCATCATTCATGTCAATCAGCTTCGAAAGCTTCATTTACAAAGATCCGACTTCAAAGCTTCACTTTCAAAGCCTCACCTATAAAACTTCACCTTCAAAGCTTCACCTACAAAGCTTCAATGCATGGTATACAAAGACCGTCTCCGAACAACTGCCACTTCGGCCCATACATGGATTGAATCTCAAGTCTCCAGCCAACATACTCTATTGACTGAAGACTTGGGGGACTACACTATATACCATATATTGAGCTTCCGCAACTGGGTCTCATGAAAAATAATGAGGAGCGAACCCTTGTTCTATAAAAGGGACTCCCTCACTTTCATTAGAGAGCGCCCATTATTCATGTATTGATGAGCGAACCCTTATTTTATAAAAGGGACTCCCTCACCTTCATTAGAGAGAGACTCTTAGCCCATCACTTATGTATTGAGGAGCGAACCCTTATTCTATAAAAGGGACTCCCTCACCTTCATTAGAGAGCATTGCCGCCAGTTGAGCAACTGCCTCGCCGCGAGCATCACTCCTAACCCATCACTTATGTATTGAGGAGCGGACCCTTATTCTATAAAAGTGACTCCCTCACCATCATTAGAGAGTATTGCAGCCTGCTGAGCAACCGTTTCGCCGCGAGTATCAACTCTAGCCCATCATTCATGTATTGAGGAGCGAGCCTTTATTCTATAAAAGAGACTCTCTCACCTTCAATGCCACAAGCCGAGTCAACCAAGGCAGCATAAGCCACAAGCCGAGCAGCCTCGCAACATGTGCTACTTCTAGTTAAGCATCACTTCACATTGAGCATCGCCTCATATCGAGTATCAGTTCTAGATGACATCTAGTTACTTCGGCCCACACATGGACTGAATTTCAAGTCTCCAACCAAAAAAACTCTCTTGACTGAAGACTTGGGGGACTAATGTTAGTACCATATTATATTGGGCCTCGTTACTCGGGCTTCTAAACATTGAGCCCATGATTTATGTAAAAGGGGAGGAGCTCTTAGTCTATAAAAGGGACTTCTCACCCTCACAATCATGAGGCATCACATCCCCAAACAGAGGCCTCACATCCAGCAACCCTCTCACAAACAGAGAAACTCTCTCAAACTCCCTCTTTCTTTGGAGGACTCCCCCTCACACTTGTAATCCATACATACAGTTACAGAGAAATACGATCAACATCAGTATAGACGTAGCCCAAACATTGGGGTGAATCATGATACATCTTGTGTTATTTACTTTCTTGCAGATTCACGGTCGGATCTATGTTGTTCTAAGACCCCTCCGATTTTGTGCATTAACACGTCTTATTGTTTTTCATATTTCAAACTAAGTACAGTTGTGCCATTGGTCTTAATTTGCCATGCATTTTCGGTTGGGCCTTTCTTCACAGTAAATTAATGTATTTGGGCTGCATTTTTTAGGCCGAGTGTGGGTAGTGAAATGACCCTAACATTATTTGAGTTGAGATCCTTTATGTGTATATATGTGTCCGTAGTTCAAGTACTGTTTGGTACGCAGACGGGACGGAACGGAGGTTCCGTGTATGTTTGGTACGCGGAGGACGGAACATGACGATTGTTCAATTTTGCGTTTGGTACGCGTTAGACGGAACATAACCAAAATATTGAATGACTGCGAAGCCACAGCTAGAGGTACAGAGACTGCGACGCTTCCAGAAGCTGAGCTGCTGCTGCTGCAGCATACAAAAATGTATCCCTCAAACTCATCCTCATTGCCCCAAAAGCCCATGGCCCCGAGACCAAGCACGACCGGTCTGACTCGCTACGGCTCCGCCCCGAGCTCCCTCCTAAACTCAGTTGTCGATTACGTTATCGGAATCGCCGCTGACTTCGACTTCTCATCCCTCCGATCGCAGCCCTTGATCGGCCACTACTTCTCTGAAGACGGTCACGGCAACTCTTCCTCCCTTACTAGCTCCGAGTCAACTTTCAAAGTCAACTTATCCAACGACGGCTATAGGGACGCAGCATTACCAGGCCATTGCTTCGATCGTACGGCCTGAATGAGATTGGATCTTCTAATTCTTCTTCTTGTTCGTCATCGTCGACGACTTTGGTTCGCCATCGAAGCTCTCTAGCTGGCCTTCCTAGCCATCTCACAGATTCTCAGATTTCTTGCCTTTGGATGGCTTCCCCATTTTCTAGATGCCATGAAAAACTAAGGCTCAGATGGAAACGAGGAAGAAGAAGAAGGAGACAGAGAGGTAGAGATTTGAGGAAAAATACAATGGGAGAGGGCATTTTTTGTTATAAAATATTATAATTTTGTTTTCCACGGATGTGGAACGAGTTGTTCCAGGAGGTGAGGTGGAACGAAAATTCACCAAAAACTCGTCCCATGAAACAACGCATTCCACTCGTTTTAGGCGCATCAAACGTGGGACGGAACGTCTCGTCCCACTCCGTTCCGTCCCGTCCCCTGTACCAAACGGTATCTCAAGGATCAGAGGATTCTAGGCTTCTAGCTGTTGAAGAGAGAGAAAGAGAGATCGTGACCGTTAAAGAGAGAGAGAGATCCGGTCCCTTAGGTTGAGTGAGATGGGTCAGTTAATCTTTAGACTCCGGAAGAACAAGAAAGCCGGATGTTTCTCTTTGACATTAAATTAAGTATGTTTCTCTTTGACGTATGAAGTTTCTCATGTTCATTTCAATATCAGTATCTCAGATAAGTTGATATTGTAAATTATTCCAATCTAATGTTCCGAGATGTATTAGCGTACTGCCCTAACGAACTACAGGCTTGATATACGTCTGCCTAAGCTACAACTTTTAGTTTTTCTAATTTAAAAGATAATTTTCTATATTTTCCTCATCTAATAAATTGCTTTATTTCCCAATACATCAAGATGAGGAAGGCAAAAAATTAGAGTTATTTGGCCGAGTGAAGGATGAGGAAGGCAAAAAATTAGAGTTATTTGGCCGAGTGAAACTCGGCTTCACTCGGCTAAATTAGAATCCTACAGGGAATTGGTCGAGGATTTATTTATTTTGTAGGCATAAGCGAATAAGGATTTATTCAAACGAATGTTACCAAATTAGAATCCTACAGGGAAACTGAAAGATTTAATGGATAACCCANCACCACCACCACCACCACCACCGCTACCTCTACGGTGCGTGAGTTCTACAACTTGAAAAACGGTAAGGTATTCCAACTTAATATGCCAGAATTAGTTAGGGGAAAGTTGTGTTATTCTTCTCTAGGATGGCTAATGACTCAATCTGATAAAGACTCGAAACTCGATCTCTTGCATCCTTTAAACCATTCTCGTATCGAGCTTCCAGACGCTGAAACATTTAAGAAACATCACTCGGACTTGGACCTGTCTAATTTGAAAACGCTGTTTGGTGATTTCCTCGTAAGGAAATTTGTCTTGTCGTCGAGCCCTTCTTATTCGTCCGACTACACAGTCATGATACATAGTTGGGAAAGACTGGCATTTTGTAGACCGGGAATTGGCGACCAACAATGGAACGTCCTTATGAAGTCAGAAAAAGAAGATCACTTGTATTTTGATATAACGTACTATAAGGGAAAGTTTTATGCCGTGGACGCTTATGGTACAATCTTGGTATGTGAAATTGAAGATCCCATGCAAGCAAGGACGAGGGTTATTGTTCCAAAGTTGCCGGAAGAACTTGGATTCCCTTACCTCTGCGAGAAAGAGTACCTTGTGGAATCAGCAGGGGCCTTATTGCTCGTCACGCGTTCTTTTATACCTACCTTTGAGTTTAGGGTTTTCGAGGTGCCATTGAGCAACGGAGATTGGTCCGACGACGCTAGGGTTAAGAGCCTGGGAACTAGAACTCTATTCCTAGGTTATAATTCTTCATTTTCTGTCGAGTCCTCAAACTACGGATGTAAAGCTAATTGCATATATTACACGAATCATCCGCCAGCATTTGTTCGTAAAGAGGAAGAGATAGACATGGGTATTTTTTATATGGAAGACGGAAAGGCCGAGGCTGACCTAAGACAACCCATCAATTCCCTAACTCCACATTTGTGGGTTGAGCCGACCTTTTAAATGGAATGTCTTGGCATTTTTCCTCCTGCAAACTTGATTATATATGCTTCAGTTATGTCCATTGGACGCGTAGTACAGTTGCTCATAGATTAGCTCTATTTGGTATTAATGTCCATTGATTTTTATAACATAAATTATCATGTGTATATCATGTAATTAGTGATATTTTAATCGTCTATAAATCTTAAAATACGTGAAATCAAACTTAATTAATAATTTTGGTTAAATGGAATTTAATCAGTATATTTTATTCAGACAAAAAACTATGTTGGGTTTCAAGTAAAGAAAATTCATTTTTAAGAGACAATCATCAAATGAGACTGGAATGTGGGAGACCACATAGGAAAGAGTGTGTAAAGTGGAATATGACCTCACGGTCCGTTGGCAAAACGGTAGAACCTCTCCTCGCGCTCACATAGTCACATCCACCTTTTGGCTTGGTGCCCACGGCTGCAGGTCCCTCGTGATCCGTGCGTACACATTTGTTGAAAAAATTCTTGACATAAAAAAAGTGTGAATTCCAGAGAAAATAAATATTACTGCTTAATTTAAACAAGACTGGTATTCTGCTGGTCTCCAGTTAGAAATTGAAGCAATTAGGCTGGGCTGGACTGGGTCCACAAAACAACATAAACCATTAGTCTTTGATCGGACCAGCAGAGTCAAGCTCCGGATTACACAAACAGAGACAAAGCGAAGCTTCGACGTTAACGTTCTGGTCGCCGGCCACAAAAAGTATCTGCGCGAAACACATTGCTATGCAAGCATGCATACAAGTTGAAGAAACAACCATGTTAATGCAACTTATATATTAAAGGGACACTTTGGATGCGGTCC